>QGMK01000033.1:0-58921 GCA_007825345.1 Lachnellula suecica | reverse complement strand
GACGACAACACACACACACACACACGTACGAACTTATGGTCACCCCTGAATGGACGAGACCGATGGATGGGATTGGGATGGTGGGATCTTCTGTATTGTAGTACACTGCATATTGTGGATTAGCAGGCAGGAAGTTAAGGTGTCTACCGGTTCTTTCTAGACGATTTGAGAATACCACTATGAATGCATCAATGAAACAAAGTCTTTTTGCGTGCTCGTTGATCAGTCAATCTTGTAAGCAACAAGTCTTTCTTCAGATCTAGCTTTCACATTTCATTGTCAGTAGTCGCTGGTCTTCTCTAAGAGTTTCTCTCTACGAGGATGTTTCACTTCCTGCGACGTATTCAAGACGGCGAAATGTTACAGCTTCTCAAAAGAATGGATTCGGGGCCCAAAAGCCTTTATGCTCCGTAAGACTACAAATATCAAAGAACGAGGCCAATCTGAAACCAACACTCCTAATACACTCCAAACCCCCAGACACAGTATCGAACTCCCCGTTAACCCTATCGCTTCTTCTCTCTCTTGGCCTCGACTGCCGCTAGTCCTCGTCCGAACCATTCCCCAGAGTCAAGAGTTTCAATCTCATCACATCCATCGACTTGACCAGCCTTCCTGCCCTTTCCTTTCCCCTTACCCTTAGGTCTATTCTGAGAAGCAAGAAGCTTCTCCAATGCAGCCTGGGCGTCTGAGGGTCTCGTGCCAGTGACTTCATCCCCGACCACCTCTTTCTTTACCTCTTCGGCCACTTTTGCTCGGCGGTCGTTCTTTCTTGGACGACGACGGCGACGGCGTCGCTTGTTCTCTGAGGAATTTGTGCCCGCGCTGCTTGTATCGGCGGAATATGAAGTGTCAGAAGGGTGTTGGTGATGCCGGCTCTCGGTGAGACAAGCAACATCGTGTGCGTGCTGGCCATCATCCTCCCGCTCAGGTTCTGGCTCTGGGCTTTTGCCTTTGGCCTTGAGGTTTTCGTGAGAGCTGTGTCTGTGATGTAGACCCCCGGTGAGACAGCTCACATCATGGGTATGTTGTTCTTCGTTGGCGTCTCGCGAGACTGGAATGCAGCTGGCCAGGCGATGCTCTCTGGGGCTTCTGCTTCCACTGCCGACTGGCGAAGGAATGGGGCAGCTTACCAATCGATGGTTCCTGGTGTTCCTGGTGTTTGGATGCTCCATGGTAGAGCTCAAAACAGACGAAGCTCTAGATGGGGTCCTTCCATTAATTGTACAGTCAATTAAAACATGTTGTCGGGCAGGGCTGTTGAGTGGAGACCCCACTAAACTTTGAGGACAATCCGCAAAGGTATGCTGTCGAGCTAACCGATCCTCCTTTTCGTAATGTTCCTGGGCGAGGGATGATTGCTCTTGCTTTCGTGCTTTTTGGACCTCTTTCTCATAGTATTCGAGAATACCCTTATCGACAGGGCAATCTGTAAAATCATGGACGTAGGACAGCTCTTGCTTCCTGATCTCCGGCCGTGAAGCAACAATAGGGACGACATCACAGTCTCCCAGGGGGTGTTGCTCGACCACTATAGTGGAAACAGTCTCGAGGATGCAGTCCGATAGTGGGTGCTGCTCAACAGCGACAGAAGGCGAAGTTGTTTCTTCTTCTTCCTCTTCGCACTCGATTAGAGCATGCTGTGGCGTAGCTGCTGGAGAGGGGTCAACGGCCTCTGTACAGTCCGGTAGTCCATGCTGTTCAATAGAGACAAGAGAGGTGACTCGTACTTTCTCGCAATCTGTCAACGGATGTGAGACAATCTGCTCTGCAACAGTATCAGCACTTCTAGAAGATGTGCTTTCCTCGCTCGGGCATTCCGTCAACGGATGCTGGTCTACTGACTCAGGAACCTTGACAAGCACCGTTTCGCACTCTGTCAGGATATGCTGCTCCACGACAGTAGGTGGGGCTACAGTTCCCGGATCGCATTCCGTCAATGGACGTTGCTCTCCTGCTTCAGGAACATCCACGGTGAAGATTTCGCATTCGGTCAGAAAATGCTGTTCAACAACAGTAGGGGGGGTCACAGTCCCCTGATTACATTGCCCTAGGGAATGCTGCTTGATAACTTCAACAGTGGTGGTTTCCACCACTTCACATTCCGTCATCTGATGCTGCTTTAGAGCTTCGAATGGAGGAGAGGTAATTTCCGCAGTATCGCACTCCGTCAGCTGATGTTGCTCTACAGCTTCGGATGGAGGAGAGGTAGCGTCGACGACATTGCATTCCACCAAGGCATGCTCCTCCACGACCACAACAGAGGTGGTAGTAGTATCGCATTCAGCTAGGTTGTGCGGGACAATAGTAGCCTGGCTGTCGACCACAACGACGGTGCAATTTTCAAGCACCTGAGATACCTTTCTCTTTTTCACCGTGTTTGTCTCTTTGTCTATTGTAGAGAGTTCTACCACGGCGCTTTGGAACGGCTGCACAGTACTCTGCCTTTCTACATCAGGCGGCCGAGGGCGGTACACTGGAATCGTAGGAGAAGGACCAGTAAAGAGAGAGCTAAGTCTTCTGTTAACAACAGGATGGGACGATTGGACGCTTGCTCTCCTCCTTCCAGGTATTCTCGTCTCGGGAAAATACTCATTTGCGACGATTTCGCTGTTGGCTTCAGGCAGGCTTGGACTGAACGCGACCTCTTTGTTCTTCTTCGTCAGCTTCTTTGGGGCCCGTTTCTCGCCTATTGCTGTCCCATCATCAAGCCGACTTGGGGTCATTTCAGCAAGGGGTATGCGAGGAGTCCTTGGCCCTTCGGGAAGATCGTGGCAAGGGGTATATACCATCGGTTCAGATAAACCAGGTTGATTCTTCTCTACCTTTCGCTTATGCCGGCGAAAAGAATGACTATTTCGAAGATTATGTTGTCCTTCCCGGGCTCGAATCTCCCTATCAATCTGGATCAAACTTGCGCAAGGACAGCATATTGACATGGCGCAATCCCCACTCGTTCGGCTCGAGATCGAATACATATGCCGAACTTGGTAACGCAGTACACATGGTTCGTCCCCTATAACGCAACATCAGCCAGCCTTCTTCAGCCTCTGAGAATGTTAAGGGATTGTAGAACACTTACAATAGCCCAAACAACATGTAAAGATGCTGGATAAGAAACACGACGTGCAGTCTTCATTACATCCATTGCCGAACTTGGAGTCGTCCCAGTCCTCCCCTTTGCTGATCTGTCTCAAGCGCCATTTCGTTTTCCCATATAGCACACAAGGGGCAAATGCAGCAAGAGCACCGTTCCGGGTATCATGGCACGGCTCTTTGCAAAAGCCCACCATCCAGCCATCAAACGAACCAGATGAGCGAGGTTCACGTATGCCGTCTGGTAGGGCTGAGAGAGTAAACAACCGGTTTGAGCAACTGGCATCGCAAGAGTGTACGTTGTCATTGCGGCAGTTCTCGTTGTTCGTTTGACTGGGGTGCGGTACTAGGCTTTCCATCGTCTCTCAGGTGGTTCTCGAATATGGATGCTGTAATGAAATATGGTAACGTGTGAATGTTTCAGCTACTGGAGGCAATCGGCTGCCGTCAAGAAGTGGGCGAGGGAGAGGAGAGCTTACAAGGCGCCGTGTAGAGATGTTCGGCGTTGACGTTCTGTCCAACGCGACAGCGATAGTAATAGCAATGGGGAAATCGAAAAGTGAAGGAGTTGCACAAAGAACCAAATGGTACACATACTAAAATGGCTGAACTTTAAAGTGTGCAGTTTGTTACTGAAGGAAGGAGCGACCGGCCATGGCCCATGGTACTACCATATGCCGCGGACAAAGTTGTCCTGCATCGCCCTAGACTCTACTTGGAAGCTTGATTTGAGGGTAAAGGAAAAACGACTTGCCAGGGGCGAAGTCAGGACTACCGTGGATTAGGTAGCTAGTGCTTTCAAATCACCAATTCAGGCTTCCTTTGTAGCACCTTGGTGAGGAAGCCACAGGGTGTAGTGTATTTGCAGTTTATTCCTTTCAATCAGAGATTCAAATACATATTATGTACAATACAAAATGCGACTGGTGGTTCGGTCACAATCATCTCACCTTGGACAAATCCAATTGCTTTCAGGCTATAACGTGGTCAGCCCAACAACCCTGTGCTTAAAGAGAATCAATTGTTCTAGGAAGTTGAACCTTAAAAGTTGGACTATTAACACATCAGAATGACTATTTCTGTGGCCGACTAGGATCTACTGGTCCCTTTGACTTTGCTGTCTCAGGGACACCTTCGCCCTTCCGGCTCTTTTCTGTGTTGTTGGTGATATCCTCCGAGTGCTTGGTATCAGTATTCGACAGGCCCTCCTGCTTGCCACTCTGAGTGTTTTGATTACCGGCGGGCTTTGAGGTAGCAGTCTATGTCTATTTAGCGACGAAGTGTAGGTGGCTTATTTCGTATTTCTTACCTTGTCAGAGTCTGAAGTTTCTCCTTGCTTTTTGCCCTTGCCACTTTCTACTCTGGCCTTTGAACCTCCCTTGGCGTCAGGAATGCTCTTGCGGGTCCTGCCATCATCCCTGGTCTCGCCCTCATCGTCTGAAGTATCGGGAGTATCGGCACCCTTGTCCTCATCGCCGCTCTCCGAGTCGTCAGATTTCTCACTGTCCTTGCCGTCGGCCTTGTCTTCGCCTTCTTCTGACTTCTCCTCGGGCTTGTCCTCGGACTCTTCCTCAGACTTTTCCTCAGGCTTGTCCTCAGAGTCTTCCTCGGACTTCTCCTTGTTGTCCTCATCCTTTGACTCTTCTTCGTGTTCATCCTCGTGCTCTTTGCCGTGGGAATCACCATGATCATCATGACCATGAGATGTATCTGGTCCGTTTTGAAGAAGGTACCAGCAGGTAGGGACGGTCACAGCAACCGACGCAGCAGCCCTAATGACGTCGTGTTAATAATTTGTTCATTGCGAAATGAAGCTTTTGGGGGATATTTACCACACAGCATCTCCACCGGCCTTTGCAGACTCATGTCCTCCACTGGCATAAGTTCTGCGGGCAATTTGGCGGTACAATTGGGGTCGGACGACATTAGGTCTGGCGGTGCGGATGAAGGATCGCATTGCTGCAGCTCTTGAGAACGCCATTGCTTCGTCTTAACTGAACAATCAAGTCCAGAGATAGAACTGAGATAGGATGTTAATTATGCGTATTGAATATGACAATTGGCGACACTTACAGTCTAGATTGACGGAAGGAGTAGAGATAGAAAATGCGAGAAGAAGAGGCCGGAAGAGTGGCTGGAAAGACCCATGTCCACCAGGTTCACGCCATTTTTTGGAGCTTGATTGCAGCCTCAAGCGTCAGGCATTCACCCCACTACAACTAGCTTAAACCTCCCGCCGCCGCTCCACCTGCTGTTGGTGCCTTCTTGAAAACAAACCAAATAAATACAACCTGATACCGACTCGTATTGGATTTTATTCCACGAGTTGCGCAGTCCTTCCGCACTTTCATTTCTTCTCCCTAGAAAACATATTCTGCGAACCAGAGTTTGGCAAGCCAAAAAGAAGCTGCGTTTGTTGGTAAGTTCCCCCCTCCATGTAAATAGTGCCCGTCGACCTCCTCTAATAATATTTTGTTTCCTTAGCTGGAGGGCCTCCTCAACTCACCGCGACCGATTTTCTGCAACGTCAAAAATCCGGACCTCTTCTTCTACAACGATTTCCCCTCGTTTGCTGCAACCAACCTCGAAATGTCGTCCAACATCCCCTCCAATCCTACCTCCAATACGGTGGCTGTCTTGCTGCCCAGGCTCCACGACAGTGATCCTGACCACCGGTTCATGTCATTGAGCGATCTGTACACAGTTCTCAAGAATGGAAAGCCCGACTTCCTCAACAACGACTATAACACTGCCGCAAGGACGGTGGACGGCGTGCTGAAGACTTTGGACGACCAGAATGGCGAAGTTCAGAATCTGGCTATAAAATGGTATATAATTGCCGTAAGCTGAACAGCAAAGCTGTGCTAAAATGAAATAGTCTTGGTCCTCTTGTAACGAAGCTCCCCCCAACATCTTAGCGCCCCTGATCGAGAAGCTGTCAAATCTGAGCACAGAGAATTCCGTCGATGGATCGATTCCCGCGATGGCCTTAAGAACAGTTGTTATTACGCTCCCACGGCCTATCAGTGGAGCTGCTGCTACAACGGAAATAGTTGAAGCATATACTGCTATCAGCAGGGTTCTCATCCCTCGATTAGTTGGCCATATCGTACTCCCAAAATCTGCAAAGCCGGTCAAGCTTCCCCAACCGCCACCTGGTATGCTGGATATCAACTCAAAGAAGGATATTGATCCAGAAGCTATTGATGTTCTCATCGAGGTGGTTCGATGTTTTGGTCCTATGCTCCAAGATGCGGAGGCTGACGCACTTCAAGAGCTGCTTATTGGTATTCTGGGAGCTGGGCGTGTTGGCTCTGTCGTCAAAAAACGCGCTGTTGTTGCAGTTTCAATTTTGGCACTTTACCTTACAGATTCTGCTTTGAGCGGATTTGTTACACATCTCATGGAACATTTGAAGAATCCACATCTTACCCCTGTCCAGAGACGTCTTTACATTACAATTCTTGGATCTATGGCACGCTCAATCCCTTTCAGATTTGGCAAAAACTTGAAGACCCTTGCACCGTTTGTGCTTGCAGCTCTCAGCGAACAGGAACTCGCCGATCAACTGGAGAACTCTGCCGAAGATGGCGAACCAGATGCCGAGATTGATGATGTTCGTGAATCAGCACTTGTTGCTTTGGAGGGATTTTTGGGCTCTTGTGGTGCTGAGATGCGGGTCTTCACCGAAGAGACAATTGCAGCATCCCTCCGATTCCTCAAGTACGACCCTAACTACAATGACGATGATGACGACGAGGAGATGGGCGGCACCCAACCTGACGAAGACGATATGGACGATTTTGGTGACGATGATGATTATGAGGCTGAAGCAGGATTTGACGACGACGATGATGATGGCAGCTGGAAAGTTCGACGATGCGCCGCCAAAGCCCTTTATACCCTTATTTCAACCCGAGGAAGCGGTGACTTACTTGATGACGGAACTCTTTATAGCCAGGTTGCACCTGTCCTTGTACAGAGATTTAACGAACGAGAAGAGAACGTTCGTTTGGAGGTTATAGCTACCATGTCTTCACTTGTGAAGAAGACCGGTGAAGGAGTATCTATCAACTTCCCCGGGGAAGACGACTATATCAACCAAGCGCCACAAAGCCGGAAGCGCAGACGGGAGAGTAGTACTGCTACTTTTGATACGAAGATGCTGCTTTCGATGTCAGCTGGTCTCACCTCTCCAATTCCCGAACCCGTTCCTGCCTCTGGCCCAAGAGCCGACCTAGCACGACTAAGTCCGGCAATTATCAAATCCACCGCAAAGTTATTGAAAAGCAGTTCTGTTCCAACTAAGCAAGCCCTGATCAGCCTGCTGGATGACATTGTTCATGTTCAAAATGGCGGGCTTGGAGAGTATTTTAGTCAAATTGTGGAGCCAATCATCGACGCAATCAAGGGTTCGGCGGGCTCTACAGGATCCTCCAGTGCTATTACAAGCGGCGGAGCCGCATCTGCAACACCCAATACATTGCGAATTGCCGCACTTCACTTGATTGGAGATATCTTCAAGACCCACTCCTCGAGTGTCTTGCAGCCATATTTGCCCAAAATTATCCCTGGTGTTGTGTCAGCGGTCAATGAAAAATACTACAAGATCTCAAGCGAAGGTATTGTCACAGTCGAACAACTTGTCAAGGCTCTTACTCCCCCGAGATCCAGACTCATCGACCAGAACAACCAAAGCGATCTCCAGCAGCTGTTCAAGGTCGTTGTAAGCCGTGTCTCCGCCACCGATGCTGATCTCGAAGTCAGACAGCGCGCAATCCACGCCTTGGGGATTTTATTGGCTCGTACTGCCAGCCCAGAAGGTGAATCCCTCCTGCCGTTGAAGGATCGCAGGGACGCCTTAATCCTCTTGAATGATCGACTCAAGAACGAGACCACCAGACTTGCAGCTGTGCACGCCATCGACACTATTGCTGCTTTGACCACATCTAAAGATCAGCTACCACCGACCTGGATTAGAGAAGTCTCGTTGGAGCTAGCTGCTCAACTTCGTAAGGCTAATAGAGCATTGAGGGGCGCAAGCTTGGCGGCTTTAAAGAATCTGGTTATCTCACCTGCATCAAGAAGCTCGTTCGACGTTCCAACAATTCAAGGCCTTGTCAGCGCTCTTCTTCCTCTTCTTACACCTGACGATCTTCACTTGCTGGGACCTGCTCTTGTCGTCTTGGCATCCCTAGTTACAGATAGCCCGAAGATTGTTGTTTCTGATCCGTTGAATACAGCTCTATGTGGTCTCTTGACTGCACCTCTAGGTGGCGCAGTGCTTGATGCAGTACTTCTTCTCGTCTCGAAGATTGGCGGGAAGGGCGTCGGACAAAAATTAATGACCGGCCTCCTTGCTGATGTTAGTATCAATGGCGACCCAGCCGTGGTTGGCAAGGTTATCGGAACATTGCTGGTGTATGGAGGTGATTCTGTTGGTGTCAAGATTGACAACTTTTTGACAGAAGTCAATAATACTGGTTCTGATGATGCTCGACGAAGCTTAGCCCTCGCCGTTCTCGGCGAGGCTGGATTGCGTCTGGGTGGAAAGTCACCTCTAAAGCCTGCTACATTTATGAAGCAGTTTGGATCGTCAGACAAGGTTCCCCTTGCGGCTGCAATTGCTCTGGGTAGAGCAGGCGCTGGTAATGTTCCAGTGTATCTTCCCGAGATTCTCTCCGCTATGGATAAGGGAGGAAACGTCCAATACCTACTGCTGCATTCTATCAAGGAAATTTTGCAACAAGCCAGCAATAATCAGGCAGATATTGCCAAGTATACCAAATCTATATGGGATAGGTTACTCGGCGCATCACAGGCCGAAGATAACAAAGCAGTCGGAGCTGAATGTATCGGGCGAGTCACAATCATTGAACCTAAAAAATATTTGCCCGAGTTGCAGGTATGTTTTGTTGAATTTCCCTCAAATATCTTCAACTAACCATTATCCAGAGATATCTTCGTGATCCAAAGCCAACGGTTCGAGCCATGATAATCCAAGCAATTCGTTACACTCTTCCCGACAATGACGATACTTTCGATGCTGTTCTCAAGACAACTTTGGTCGACATGCTTACCACTATGCTCCGTGATGAAGATTTGGAGAATCGCCGCCTTGCTCTGACCACATTGAACTCAGCTGCCCACAATAAGCCAGACCTAATCATCCCTAACCTGGGCCGGTTGTTGCCATCAGTGATGCAAGAGTCTATCATCCGCCAAGAGCTGATCCGAGAAGTAATGATGGGACCCTTCAAGCACAAAGTTGACGATGGCCTCCAAGTGCGAATGGTAAGCCTTTCTTTCCCCTCTCACTTAAAACCGAATACTTATTCCCATCTAGAGTGCCTACGAAACCCTCTACTCTCTCATGGAAACGGCCTTCTCTCGCATCAACACCCTCGACTTCTACGACCGCATCGTCGCCGGCCTCGCCGACGAGCACGACATTCGCGCCCTCTGCAACCTCATGCTCGCCAAACTCGTAGTCCTAGACCCCGACGAGACAGCCCGCCGCCTCGACGCCATCGCCGGCTGCTTCCGCGCCATCCTCTCCACTAAGCTCAAAGACACGGCGGTCAAGCAGGAGATCGAGAAGCAGGAAGAAGCAAGCAAGAGCGTCCTGCGCACAACTCTGCTGCTACACAGCGCGATCCCCGGCGCCAGCTCGGGCATGGGCGTCCAGGGTAGCCAGCATCAAGTCTGGAGAGGCTATTGGGAATGGGTGGAGAAGGATTTTGAGAGCCAGTTGAGGGGACTGAGGGAAGAGAATAGGGAGTAAGCGAGTTTGCAACCTTGTGAACTAGAGTTCTGAAAATTGGAGGAGCGGGTTGGTTGGTCTATAATGCCAGTGACGAAATAGGGGCGTCCGTACGGAGGTATGTGGCGGGCCTTGGAGGACGGATCCCATGCGTGCATAGCGAGCGTGCGGCATTGCATGTTGCTTTCTCTGCGCCCTGTTAGACGTATGATGGACCTAAACAACATAAAATGAATAACATACTTTGACCTGACTTTCTATGTTGAGGATGCCTGGTCAATATGGAAAAGAAATCCTGTACCCCAACTTTCCTTATACTACCATTTCTGTGAGTATTCGTTCCTTCATCCACTTCCGTTGTATTCAAGATTTAAATATGGAACATTTGGGTGAAAAAAGGTCGGCGTTTTCACTTGCCGGGTGTGATATTGCGAATATATTACGGTGACGGTCTGGAGAGGTTGAGGGTCAATCAGCAACCTTTCGGCGGATGTCAATGGCGGAATCAGAACGAAGATACTATTACTACACATTCCTCGTGGGCACCTGCACCGACTCCCATTTAGCCCCAACCACTTTCTTCTGTTCTGTCGCGGTATGATACAAGACAACAAGACAATTCTGTATCCCAGACACCATCTCAGCATCCAGGGCGATGAAATGCAACAATATTGCCACTTGGAGCTATGAGAGAGCGATACAACCGCTTGAAAATCAAAAAAGATGCATATAACGAAAGGAGCATGATGATTGGTTCCAGCTCATGCTCTGTGTTCCTATTGGATGTGAAGTTTTCTCAGCACTGCACTTGCTCCTGAATTTAGGACTATAAGTTGTGTAGACTTTCTCTCCAAGTATATATCCTTCTTATACACAACCAGCGTATATGCCGCAGAGTTCGTCAAAGTCAATTGTAAGGTATCGTTCGCCGCCACTTTCATACAAGTATGCTGTACATCTCTTCAACGCCGTGCCCATAATATACACCTAGAATCCATCTAGAAAAAATGTTAGCAACGATTCTCTAAGCAGGAAAGGAGACATACGCAAAACTTCTTCACTCTCTCAATCCTCCCCGTTCTCCGACTTCCACTTCTCCAAATATGCCTCTCCACTAAACGCCCCCTTTGGATCCCCCTCAAACCTCCCCCTAACCACCTTTATCTTCTCCGTCACAAAGGGCGTAAGCTGTTCTTCATCAGCACTCCGCACTCTCATTCCAATGCATTTTCATACCTTGGAATCCTTGAGGTTCGCTGGCACAACGTATGTCCTGACTTTGGCGTAATCGATCTTGTACCCTCCATGCTTGGTATGCGCACCAGTCGACCCCGTGCCCGTTCCCTTGTAATAACCCTTATTTGTCTGCTTAGTCGTGAGCCGAAGCCGCGTGACTTTCTTTCCGAGGGCCTGGGTGGCCTTCATTTTGTTGTATGGCGTTGTCGCTGGTCGAAGGTCTGATCTTTCCGAGAGAGTTGTGGAAGATAGGCGCTAGCGGCCGCATCTCTAAAAAATGTATTGATAATTTTTGACTGACCCAGAAATATACTCGACCACGAAATAACTCCCACGCCGCAAAAATGCCTGGCAGACAATCTCATGGCGCTCCGCCGTCGAAAAAACCGAAGGTCCGGAATAATGCAAAGAAACGGTCTATGAATGCGCTCTCCATCGCCTCGCACGAAAACCCGGAGAATCTAAAGGTTCGACAGCATAGACTCGGTGCACAAGAAGGTGGGAATCGACCTGGGAAGCGCCGCAGAGACGATGAGGATGAGGAGGAAGAAGACGAAGATGCTGGGCCAAAGAAACTGCGAAAAGGGCCTGCGAAAGGGCGGTTCGACGAGCTGGACGCAGACCATGGAAGTGATAGTGAGGGGAACGAGTGGATGCTTGGGCAGGTCGCCAGCGACGATGACAGCGACTTGGACAGTGACGAGGCTTTCGGAGAGAGCGATCATGAGCGATTTGAAGGATTTGCGTTCTCTGGAAGCACTGACAAAAAGTCCAAGAAGAAATCTACACCCCGCACTAAGGGTCTGAACCTCAATGAAGACGATGAGGAATCCGAGTCAGACTCCGAATTGGAGGAAGGCGATTTGGGAGAAGATGCAGTTGATCTTGCTACAATGCTAGATATGGTTGAAGCGGAGGAGGAGGAAGAAAGGCAGGGTAATACCAAGGCAAAGGACCAAGATGGTTCGGAATCGGACGTGGAGATGGAGGACGACGATTCAGAGAGTGATGAAGAATCTTCGGCCTCCTCAGCAGACGAATACGACGATGAGACAGCGGATCCGGCAAAAATTGCAGCTCTCCAGAATATGATTGCAAATCTGTCACAGGCCGACGAAACCAGCCGTCCCTCCAAGCAACGCAGTGACGGTGCCAGCGAATACAACACCCCTTCGGATTTCGGTCTCACTTCAAAGACGAAACTCACATTGGAGGATCTTGGGCTACCAGCTATCAGCGACCCCCACATCAAAAAGTCACTCAAGTTCATTGAATCAGACTCCAAGAGCAGCAAACGGAAAGGGATTCCCGCAAAGCTAGAAGTACCTCTAGTCAAGCGCCAGCAGGATCGTCTGGACCGAAGCGCAGCTTACGAGAAGAGCAAGGAGACTCTGAACAGATGGACCGACACCATCAAGCATAACCGCCGAGCAGACCATCTCATGTTCCCACTGCTGGACAACGAGATGGATTCGGCTAAGAGAAACGACAAACTCGGCCCCACAAACCAAAGCAAGCCTTTTAACGAGCTGGAAGCTACGATCCAAAGCATTCTTGAAGAAAGTGGGCTCGCAACCGCCAACGGAAAGGACGATGAAGATCACCTTCGTGAGTATGAGGAGCTGGAGACCAAGAAAATGTCCGTAGAGGAAGTAAAGGCCAGAAGAGACCAGCTACGCATGGCTCGAGACCTTATGTTCCGCGAAGAGGCAAAGGCCAAGCGGATCAAGAAGATCAAGAGTAAATCCTACCGTAAGGTGCACCGGAAGCAGCGCGAGAAGGAAGAGCGTCTGAACCAGCAGGCGCTCGCTGAGGGAGGCTACGAGCCTTCTGAGGATGAATTAGAGGCCCAGGATCGCAAACGTGCTACGGAAAGAATGGGTGCTAAGCATCGGGGCAGCAAATGGGCTAAGGCTACGAAACAGATTGGCCGTGCTGCCTGGGATGAGGATGCGAGGGATGGGATCACGGAGATGGCACGGAGGGACGAAGAGCTTAGGAAAAGAGTCGAAGGGAGAGCTGTGCGGAAAGAGTTTGAAGACAACTCTGATGAATCTTTTGACGATTCGCTGGATGAAGTCAGCGACGATGACGAAGACGATGAGCAAAACCGCCTTCTGCGACAGCTGCAAAAAGTTAGCGGTTCAGAATTAGTGGACGAGTCTGCACCAGGCGCAAGATTATCAAACATGAAATTCATGCGCAAAGCAGAAGAAGCACGCAAGAAACAGAACGACGCAATGGTCGAAGACATCCGACGAGACCTCGCCGGAGAGGAGTCCGGCAGCGAAGAAGAACAGGGAGACATCGGCCGAAGAATCTTCGGGCCAAACAGCACCACCAACGCTGAGAAACCCAAAGCGCCCAAGGCCGATTTCGAGGAACCCGAAGGCTCAGATGCCGATGAAGACGAAGAGTTCCACGGCTTCGACGACGACACCCCTGCTACTTCATCTTACAAGCAAGCCAAAACATCGAAGAAATCCAGCTTAAAAACATCTCAAGCCGAGCCAGACGAGGGAGGCTGGACCACCGTGACTTCTAGACCCACAGGCGTCAACGAAGCAGAAGCCCGCCGGCGCCGCCACAAGAAGAACGCCGCCATCGACGTCCCCGAAATCGACCTTTCGCAAGCAATAACCCTCACTACCACCAAAGCCAAAGCCCCCAAGCAACCCAAATCCACCACCCTCGAAATCCCGTCAGACTCGGACTCCGAAAACGACGACTCCACCACGCCCAACCTCCCCTTCGCAATCCGCGACCAAGAGCTAATCAAGCGCGCCTTCGCAGGCGCTGACGTCGTTGGTGAGTTCGAAGCCGAGAAGCGTGCGACGATTGAGGAAGACGACGATAAGGTCATCGACAACACGCTGCCCGGCTGGGGCAGCTGGACGGGCGACGGCGTCAGCAAGCGGGAGAAGGCGCGGGCCAAGGGGCGGTTTTTGACGACTGTGAAGGGTGTTAAGGAGGCGAATCGGAGGGATGCGAAGTTGGACAGGGTTATTATTAATGAGAAGAGGGTGAAGAAGGTAAATAACCGTCCTATGTTTTTGTTTTGGTTGGTTGAGGAGTGGTGCTAATAAAGGGAATAGAATGGCAAGTATCTTGCGTCAAGCCTGCCGCACCCGTTTGAGACGAAGCAGCAATATGAGCGGTCGTTGAGAGTCCCTGTGGGGCCGGAGTGGACGACGAAAGCGACGTACCAGGACGCGACGAAGCCGAGGATTTTGGTCAAGCAGGGTGTTATTGCGCCGATGTCGAAGCCGTTGCTGTAGAGTCGCGTACAGTCTGAAATATATAAAGATTATGTTCACCATGATTTCAAAGTTCTATGATTTCGAGATAATAAGAAATGGATTACAGGTTTACTGTCTCTTTCCGGATGTAGCCCTCTACGAAAAGTTACTAAGTTATATGTATTATCATATAATCGCTGACAGTAATAGATACATCATGAAGATAACACAGACTCGTTTATGAGAACCTCCCCCTAATACCCCCTCAAACACCAAATTTTCCTGCTCTCCCCAAATGCAACTCATGCAAAAAATAGCTACAAAGAATCGGAGTTCCCGCCCTCAATATCTATGCATATCCACCAGGGCCTCATGCATATTTTTCTCGCCTCGTATTCCGCCTACTATCACGGTGCGCCTCCCAGTCCTACATATCGTCAGTAAGAAATTCTCGCTTAACACCTCAGGGGTAACCGCCAAGGAAGGGGACAAAACATACCAGCAGCCATCGCCAAATACCAAGTCCGACTCGCGCCACCATCCAGCCACGACGCATCCCAATTAGCAGCGGTAAAGAAGTTCCAGCTAGCACTAGCATCAACCAGCGCTTGATTAGCAAACAACACACCTTTCCAGCCACCCTGTACCGCCTCCGCTCTGCCGTTCGAGAAATATACATCCCACTCCTCTTGCACGAACGTTCGTGATCTAGTGAGCGCGCTGCTCGGGAGGAGAGGCAACATGTGAATTCCCTGTACGAACTCTGGGTTGGCACCAAAATAGGTAGTGTGGTCGATCTTGTTCTCGAAGAGGATGCCGGACACTTTGTTGCCAATAAAGTTTGCGGGCTCAACCTTGTTCGTACTTTCATATAAGAAGTAATTTTGCAGAGAACGGGCAGTTATCGCGAGCTGGAGGTTGCCGCGGGCTTCCATGTTGGAGTCGCCAATTGTACGACCCCACATCTTGATCGCGTATGCGGACATGCTATCTTCCGAGGATGATTCTTCATCTTTGCCGTCGAAGGTTTCGTAGAGTCCGTGAGCCCAAGAATGGCCATGGTACCAATCAAACGCTCGAGATACGGGGAAGAATGAGTCGACCTCGGAAGGGTTGGCATAGTCCCGAATAAGGGCGTTTACCCAAGGGGCATTGGCAGGTAGCCAAGTTGGATCAAGATAGCCTATGATAGCAGCAGCATAAACAAAATAACCATAGCTGAGGACATGTTAGTATTTCCCCCGTTCTAACGAGGGAAAGAGAGCTTACTGGAAATGGTGATCGTTGTAGTATGAATTGCCAAAATCAGCCCCCGAATTTCCAGTGGTATACGAGGCAGAGGAAACAGCACCTCCCCAAGCGGTATCATACACAAGTGGGTAATCTTGTTTGTTGGTCGCGAACAGATTGAAGGCATTCTTCAGATTGCCAAGACCTGCTTGTGCTGTTGCTGTATCATTGAGAACATCGTTGAGTACGTAGATAATTTGGGCAAACTTAGCCAGTGCCTGGTAAACGTTAGATTCTGCAAGGGGCTCAAATGAATGGAAGTTCGGCTTGCCTTTCCGCTATAATACATCGAGTTCAGATTGGATTGACTACTCATATCTTCAGACACCTCAGTCAAGGCGATACTGTGGAGCGCAGCAAATGCTTCCGAGGAGAGCGATCCTGGATTGACATTTGTAGGACTCCAAGGCGCGAATCCCATTGAGGTAGGCAAATTCTCATTCATGGTCCATGAGTTTCCAACCACTGCAGTAGCTTTGCCCTTCGTCGTCGTGTCAAGCTGAACATTGGCTTTCACACCAGAATTTGTATCAAAAGAAAATGACTCCAGGTGGTGATTAAGGCAAAACATCAATAGCGGCGTATTTGGTAAGCCTCCATTCGTGAAGGACAAAGTGTACGAGCCGGTGTTGCCGTTTGAGCTTCCGGAAACGATTGCCGTAGTGGCATAAGCCCCAGCTGCAGCATCGTACAGAGCTTCAGCATCTGAACTGGGACTCTTTGCAATCTGAATGATGCCGTTGAAGCTAGATGTTGCTTGGATAAGTGTGTTGTTAACGACTGTGAGATCAAGCTCCGGGGGAGCACCGGCTGCATTTGGAGCATTCGGCTGAGACGCATAGACTAGCCAAGTATTCCCATCTTCAAGAAGGATCGTGAACTTGGTAACTCCAGACTGTGAAAGTCAAGTCAGCTTCTCATCCAACTGATCGTAGCGACGGCGAAGAGATATTGGTTTGGAAGTTTATTTACCTTGGGGGAAGTAGAAGCCTTCGTAATCGAGCGGAAGAAAACACCGCTTTGTAAAAGAGGAGTACCACCATTGAAGATACCCGTAACGAATCCCATTCCTTGCACAAGCGGAAATGTAATGATCGGCTTCTCGCCCGCATTTGCAAGAAGATTAATATTGGCAGAGAAAGCTGTAAGATCGGTGTTCGTGATGGTCGTTGACGGACCAAGTTCCAAAGCCGACAAAACTATGGGCTGGATTCCAATGGGATTAATGAAATACTGGACGGGATTGACGTTTGCGTTTGGTCCAAAGACTTTTTGGCTTGTAGATAGCGCTTGGATTACCATACCCCAACTGCCAGCTGCCCCTCCACCTCTGGACCATGCTACAGAGTAAGGGTGGGTCCAAGTTCCGGCAGTTTGGCTTCCCAGGAAGAAGTTTGCGTAGAATTTGTTCGTTCCAATGGGCCCGTGAGATTCTATGCCGAGTCTAGGCACTGGGTGGTCCGACCTTTGGCCAAGTATAGGCGATGGATCATCTGTCGCTACAGGTAAGAAGATATTTGCTGCCGTGGGTCCAGCTATTAAAATTCCAAAGTTAGCAATGCGTCTTTTGACGATATCTTACGCGAACACAACAACGATTTGTGTAAACTCACCCGAGACAGTAGTGGAGATAGTCAAAGATGTCTGATTTGCGATTATAGTCGTAGTAGGCGCAGAAATGGAAGTGCTAATTATAGGACCCGAAGTAGGCTGCCCAGTTATGTTCAAACTGGTAATCACAGTACCCACAGTCTCTGGAGTCTGACTGCTACTAAGAGGAGGCAGACTCTGCGCAGTGCCATTGCTCACCGAGGTGGTAATGACCGAGACACTTGCTGTGACTGTAGAGGTGCTTCCAGATGTAGATACCTTTTCAGTGAGACTCAAAGAAGCAAATGTAGTCTCGGTTCCTACTGCTCTTCCTGTCGGGCCTTGGGTCGTCGCAGAAGTTGAAGTGGAGGATGACTGGCCTGCAGGCATTGTGCTCTCGATGGGAGGGCCGGGAAGGATGGGAACGCTATCTGAGGTTTGTATGACCGGTCTAGAATCAGAGGTCTGACTCGCAGGCAGGCTTTCCGTCGTTGTAGATGTCCCTTCTGATAAACTCAAAGAAGCCAATGTAGTCTCGATTCCTCCTGTTCTTCTAGTCTCAGAAGTAGTAGACGAAATCAAGCCTGGATGCTCGGTGGAGCTCAGGGTCAATTGGCCTTCAGGCATCGTACTCTCTTTAGGAGGGCCCGGAAGGATGGGAATGCCATTTGAGGACTGCATGACCGGTCCAGAGTCAGATGTTTGACTTGAAGGCAGGCCCTCCGTCGTAGGAAGAGGAGATTTAACCAGCTCAGTGGATGTCTGGGTTGCTGGCAAAGTTTCCGTTTCAGGACAATCAGAGTCACTCATCTCAGTATTCGTATTCGATATCTGGCTGGTTGGCAGAGCTTCTGTTGTAGGGAGAAAAGAGCTGCTCAGTCGAGTATCTGGTACCTGACTAGTTGGAAGCGTTGGTGTCGTAGGTAGAGGAGAGTAGCCTGGTCCGGTATTCAACGACTGACTTGCCGAAATAGTTTCTGTCGTAGGAAGTGAAGAGCTACTCTGTCCAGAATTTGATATCTGAAAGGTTGATAGAATTTCCGTCGAAGGAAGAAAAGAGCTACCAAGTCCAGCACTCGATAACTGACTTGCTCGCAAAGTTTCCGTCGTAGGAAGAGCCGTATTAACCAGTCCAGTATCCGATATTTGACTAACAGAGAAAGTAATCGTAGGCGACGAAGTAATCGTAACAATCTCCGTCACAACGGTGCTTGTGCAATGATCTTGACGTCTATAATGGCGATGCGGCACTGCCGTTACAGCAAGTGCCTGCAGAACTGTTAGCCACACGAGAGTTTTCATAATGGTTACTTTTATTTTGAAATGCAATAAAAAGGTAAGTGTCCGAAGAGGAAGTTGAAGCAAGACAGACAAGGTATATAATATAGACAAAATAACCCCGAGTTTAATGTGTACAAGCACAAGAAGTCTTCATGGAATAGGGCGACAATGCCCGTGATAAGTTTGTGAATTATAGTCTAAGGTCGCGTGATACATTGTTGTGATTTGGAGCGGTGGGGAATTCGGGGAGTTTTCAGGTATTCAATACTTGTGGGAATGAATGGGTGGGGGTTTTTTTTGGCGTTGATGGGCTCTTGTGAACCACGCCGTTGCGCATCTGCCACTTGAACAAATAGGCACCAAAGCACAAAGGCTTTGTGCTTTCTGACCCATTGTGCTGGAATGGAGAAAGATGTGGGGTTTGAGGTGAAAACAATGGGTATTGTGGTACAAGATGAGCCGCGAGGAATCCGGGCTCGTGGCTGTGATGCTTGTGGAATGTTGCTGCGCGTGGCCGCCATCAATCCTTGCTCGTGGCTTATTTCTCTTGTGGGAGACTTCCTGTAGCTATACACAAGCCCAAGTTCTCAACGATCCCTGGAAGAAAGGGACAAGGGGTGGGATGTGATCTCCGAATTTGGCCAATTCCTCTTATCCCGACTGGGGGTATCCTCAACCCACGTAAACAAAAGCCTCTTGAAACAAAAAGCCTCTCCACCCAAACAGCGCAAAATAAAAGAACATCGGAGTGAAAAGCACAAAGTTACAACCAAAAAACCAAAGAATTCTCACCTTGTGTGCAGCTACCAAGAAACCCCTCGCTGACGTACGATCCGAAGGTCTCCCAAACCACAACGCTGCCCCTAGCATCGTGTCGCGTTGCGAGAGCCGCAGCATCTTGTGTCTATGGAAAGTGATGTTGAAAGTCGAGTGACAAACACTTTGCCTCTGGGAGTTGAGTCATGAAGTCGGAGTGCACTCATGCTTGAAGTTTCCCCAAGCACTCAATGTTCAGGCGGAAGGTGCATCTGCCCCGGATTCCCAGTCTGGTAGTGACCATCCCGCGCATATGCCGTATGCGGAAGGGCCGAAGGGTGTCTTGGAGCCCCATGGTAGGTTGCACTCCCCCCGCGGTCTCATGCGAAAAGTTAAGATTAATTTTGAGTGTGATGTTGCGCATCTGAAGGTGGCACGTTGGGAGATCTGCGGAGAGTGCCACGACAATGTGGGGAAGCACGTGGTACGACCGTGTGATACAGATGATAAAAGCGTTTATATTGAGGTTACTCCCACTTCTACTTCTAACGTTTGCTATTTCCTAAGTTTTCCAGTCTCTCGGGATTCTTGAAAGTTTATGTGCTGCCAGCAGCCAAAATGCTGCCTTCACAGGATGGGCACTAACTGACAATGTCTCACGCCACGACGAACTTGACGAAAGGATTGCTCAAGTTCAATTTTATTACATCTATGTATCGTCCATTCCACAAACCAAATATGCACACCGAAGAAGAGTAAAAGTGAGAAGTGGGGTTTTGTCTGCACAGCATCGAACCCAAAAACGCCTTCCTCCATCATAAACCCATCGTTGTGCTCATCTCTTCCAATCCAACGCCATCAATAAAACGAGCGTAAAAGGGGGTATTAAGTATCCATCCTCCACTACCACCATGCATTTCTCAATTTAGGCTAGGGATCATAAGCGCCAGCAACACCCGGCGCCGGGCCCTCCAAATCCACTGCCTCTACACCCCTCCTGATGCGCGCGCTCTCGCCAACCAGGTTGCCGAAATACTTGCGGGCGACCTCACTCTCGCCTCTGATCTTGCGAGTTTCCTCGCGCTTGGAGCCGAGCTTCTCTACGCTGCGCTGTAGGCCAACGCGTAGGTTGTCGGCGGGGAAGCGCAGAACTTTGCGCACCGAGGAGGTGATGCGGTCGGAGTTGGAGTGCACGTAGTCGATTTGCTGGAGCTGGGTGGCGATTTTGGTGGAGAGGCGTTGGGGGAGGGAGTGTGGGATTTGGGAGAGGATGTAGTAGGTTGCTGCGAGTGCTAGATGGGGTATTAGTGAAGAAAAGGGGAGGGAATGTGCGGGACGTACCAGCTGCAACGGTGCCGGGGATGATGAGGCGGCGGAGGTTATTGTTGCCTACGACTTTTGCTGCTCCCATAGCTCCATCCACCCAGCCGAAGCCACCGACCATGCGTCCGCCTACAGCGGTCACAACGGTTAGTGCCATGCCGGTTCCTGCCATCTTTTCTTGCCTTTGGAGAATGGTGGACCAGTCGAAGAAATCCCATAGTTCAGTCTCAATGTCTACTTGCTTAGCAAGGATGTCTCGTTTCCGACGGAACATGACATCGCTTCTGAAGCTCAAATCGGTATACTCGTCACCCAGATGTAATAATCCAAGTTGCTTGATCGAGCTAACTCCCTCGACGGTCTTCTTCCGCGCATGCTCTTCACAAGCCGTGACAGACGCGGAAATTTGGGAGAGCATAGCTTCCTTCAGATCCTCTGCATATTGAAAAGCGTTGAACAAGCCACGGTACTCAACACCGAGATCCTCTTCCGCTGCTTGGGTAATGGTGGATGTAAGAGTTGATCGAGTGTGATCATAAATGTCCTTGCAAGAGGCCTCGATAGTTCTGTCAATGTCATCGCTGACTTCCGCCTTGGCCTTCTTCGAAGCGTCGAGAACGGGTTCTAATTCTTGCAATTCCTTGGTAACACGATCAAGTTCTGACTGTGCGACTTCTTGGTTGACGGTTGCTAAAGTGTGAACATCGCCAAGCACGTTCAGGAGATACGTCTTCGCGGGCGCCAGTTTTGACCGAGCACGCTTCTCAAGCACAAACCGCCTCAGGGATTGTTCGAGATTCTCGAAGTCCCGGACTTTGTCCTTCTGTTCCTTGCCCTTGCCCTTTCCTTTCGGGTCCGATTCATCGAAATCAGGACTATCTCCGCCACCTCCACTTGAACTTCCACTTCCGCTTCCTCCGTTTCCTCCAGGCGGAGGTGGCGGCGGTGGTCCGGTTGGGATGGCGTTACTCGATACGAAATGGACTAGTTCTGAGGACTCCTTGAAAGTTCGGGGACTGAGGCCATGAACTTGCTCCAGGATCATCTTCTGACACCGTTCCTTATCCTTGATATTATCATAGCCATTGACCACGATAAAAATGTAAGCTTTCTCTGCAGCTGCTGCCCAAATAAATTCTCTCGCTGTTTGGGTGAAGTGGTTTGCTGCCGAAACGATAAATACGACGACATCAATTTCTTCCTGTCTGGCAAAAACAGCTGTAGTTTTTGTTGTATCCGAATTGAGACCTGGAGCATCGATAATCGAGATATCCACGATTCCATTATTCAGCAAAGATTCCTCTACCGACCGCGCATCGCTGAGATAAATCTTGCACTGGGTATAAGTATCATTGTCGACCACAAGCTGCTCCAAGTCCTCCAGTTTGAACACATCGTATGTGCTCTCGTCGTGTCTGTTGTATGTCGAATCCTTGTGGACTGCATGCACCTCTTCGATACCACCGTTCTCTCTGGCATCTAATACCTCGCAAAAGATGCTTGTACATGGTTGTTGATCCTCTGGTAAAACCTTTCGCCGTAAAAGTGCATTGCAGAATGTTGATTTTCCAGCGTTCAAATCTCCAGTTACCAGCACTTTACTTGATGTATCTTCAATTCGATCCCGAAGTGAGAGTAAATGCTTAATACTCGTGCTGATTTTCCCATCCAGGAGAGACGCTATCGAGTTCTTCTCCAAAGAATGTACCAACTCCGTTTGATGTAACGCTCCAAGCTTAAGATCCAATTTCAATATCGAGAACTCTTGTGCAATTTGTGGTGTAATCAATCTAGGCTCAGGGGCCGTCCTTTGTTCGCTCGCCTTGCTCGACTCGGCCTCCGTGCTGTTTTCCCCGATGGAAGTTTGCGCCCTACGCATAAGTCCTGGTCGAGCTGGTGAAATATCGTTTCCGAAGCCGGTTTGCGTATGTGAGAGTCCTGGACGCGGATCTCGTTGTGGTGTGCTCGCCTCGGCACGCTGAACGGAGGGATATGTAGCAGGCCATTCCGCATTGTTCTCCTGCAGCGTCTTCAGCATCTCCACCACCGTATTTATAGACCTTCCGAGTTCTGCGCGGTGTCGATTGTAGCGTAATTGATGTATAGAATTCGCCAGCATCCGCCGGTCGTTCTCCGCGGCTTCGCTGTCTTGCCCCATCGACAATGGCACTGGGGAGTGCATAGGCGTTGGCATATCCTCAGACAGCGCTGGGTTCCACGACATGCTGCCATTTTGTCCGTCTGCAAGACTTCCACCGTATCCTGAGTCCTCTTCGTTCAGCATAGCCTGGAGTCGGGAAGCGCTCTCTGATGTTGATCCCGAGCCAACGGTCATGTATTGCGGCGGTCCTCCATTTCTGTTCGTTGAACTCGACTCCCCAGCCTTGCCCTTGCCTTTGTAGTATTCCTGGCTCATCGTGATATTGGTGAAAGCATGCGCGGGGGATGGGTGGTAGTCCAGGGGCGTTGCAAAAATGTTGTGATGATGCGAGCGGAATTGCTGCATAATCTTAGCGTGGCGATTTAATGACGCCACGTGAATAGTGGATCAGTACAGGTTTGAGTGAGAGTTCGTGAATCCACTATGGACTTCGCATTTTCGAAGATCGAAGCAGATTTAATTTATTACTTAATTCTCAATATCAAGGTTAGGTTATTAATTGTCCCCTTGTTTGAAGCGCTCCTTTGTTGTCGATTTAGTTACGGAGGGTATAGATGGACGCCGAGGTACTCCAAACGTTTTGCGCGTGCTTAAAGTTATGTTCAAAATCTCAAGACTAGGGAAGGTTAATGAAGAGCATAAATCTCAATTACATTCCTTTGCAATAGCATGTAAATCTGAACAAAGCCTGAAGAGTTTCAGCATTTAGGTGCCTGAATGAATACAATCACATGACAAGGCCAAGCAATGCGGGATGACGATACCGTATCAGGCTTCCAGAACACTTCTAATCCAGAATATCCCAACTGATCACCCCACAATCTCCCAACACCATGAATGCAAGTATATATTTTCTGCCATTAAATACAATACTAACAAGCTTCCAGATCGTTGAATGGGCCTTCGGTAAGCGCATGACGCCCGCGGAGCGTCTGCGCAAGCACCAACGCTCGCTCGAGAAAACGCAACGAGAACTAGACCGCGAGCGCGTGAAGCTCGAGAACCAGGAGAAGAAGCTTATACAGGAGATCAAGAAGAGCGCGAAGAACGGGCAGATGGGGGCGTGCAAGATCCAGGCCAAGGATTTGGTGCGGACGCGGAGGTATATTGAGAAGTTCTATTCGATGAGGACGCAGCTGCAGGCTATTTCGTTGCGGATACAGGTATGCTTTATTTATTCTATATGGCGGAGGAAGGGGAGGGAGGACAGAGGCTAATTTACGAGGAAATAGACTGTGCGGACAAATGAGCAGATGATGCAGGCGATGAAGGGCGCGACGGGTGTGCTGGGAAGCATGAATCGCAATATGAATCTTCCGGCGCTGCAGAGGATAGCGATGGAGTTTGAGAAGGAGAACGATATCATGGATCAGAGGCAGGAGATGATGGACGATGCCATCGATGATGTTACAGGGTTGGAGGATGAGGCTGAGGGCGACGAGATTGTCGACCAGGTGCTGGAGGAGATAGGCGTGGATCTCAAGAATGCTGTAAGTTGGAGAGATATGCTCTTGATGAGCGATACTAATAGTTCTGCAGATGGGCGAAACTCCTCAAGGGCTCCAGAGCAATGTGGTGGCAGAGAGCAAGGTCGCACAAGCTGTTGGCGGAGGTGGGGGTGGAGACCCAGGAGACAACGACCTACAAGCCAGGCTTGACAGTCTCAGACGATGAAGTGCATTTTTCCGGATACCAAACCATAGTGGCGTTTTCCTCTTGGGCGAGAGTTGGAGTTGCCATTTGAGCATGCATATATTTAGTTTCCAGCCTCGTCTTTACTTTAAGTCCGAGTTCCGCCGGGACGATGCGCCTCGCTGTCTGCCCGCGATGATGCCCTGCCACCAGACAGCTTTTGTGATATGTAGAACTGACAGTGGTCAGATATCGTGCAGCAGAACTGTGCTGTATGTTCTCTGTCGAACTTTAGAGGCCGTTGACTCGATTATATTTTTGAGGTTGCAGTCCCCTGCGGATTCCACTATCCCAGGGCCTCGCCCTCGGAGCTACGGCTCAGACAACCCCCTGAAATGTGGGGGAGGATGGAGGCCTGGAGATGGAGAATGGAGAATCAGTTAGCCAGACCGGTGAAGCCACAATGATCATCGCTCTGAGCTGCACGCCGCTGCATGCGCAACTCTCATGCCTAGGGAGACCCATAGCTGACTCGCCCTAATTGTGATCAAACCAGGAGTTTGGCTCCTACAGTATCATTGCTGTATTTCTGGTGCATGTACTCGTAGAGTGACCGCAGAGACATTGACTTTGACCCCTCGTTGAATCCCAGCGCGGCCAACCCCTGCAAGCATCCCAATCCTCCCGCGCCCTCGTCCCCAACGTCGCTCTATTACCAAGAACTCGTTGCGACAACCTTTACACTCTGCACTCTGCACGCCTTCTCAGCTCACCTGCATCTTCAGACGCTTCTTTGTGCAATGACCGATCTGCATCTTCTTTGATAAAAGCGCCACTAGACACTACGCGGGCTTGCGCAAGTGCTGTCCCTGGAGTAGGATAGCGAGAGCTGCGGCATTCCGGCAACAGCAAGCCTTGACTAGAAGCACAGCACAGCAGCGAGGACTATCTAGTACAACAGATATCTACATCTACGCGCAGGGCACCGTATAGCATTGCCTTCATATTCCAACCTTTATTGCAAACCTCCAGAAGGGTAGGACCTATCAAGTGTAAGCCATCTCACACGGTGGACTGGACCGCTTCCCGCCGTGGACCAGGCGCGTGCCTTCAACCGTGCCTCGACCCCACCATCGTCATTAGCACATTGCTAACTGACGGCTACACAGGTCAGCTGTATTGACACTCAATTCACCCTCTCACAATAATCCACAAGAGCCAGGGCATCAACATACTCATACTCGCACCTTTCACAATCTCGATTTCTACGTCATCGACCCTCTTTGTTCCAGACTTACCAATCCGTCGCCATCTAGGAACAAACGCATCTTCCCCCACAGTTCCATACCATCTCCCTCACACCCTCACAAGTCTCTACGAGGGACGAACAACCCCAAGTCAGCAAAGTGGCAGGAAGCAAGCGGAGGAGTTTTTCCTCCCAGGGAGGCCTGCTGAACAGGATGTTTGGCAGCTCTGGGTCCCCACCGAAAGAGAGCGCCGTCTCAGATGCAGATGCTACAACGGAGACTTCCCCTACTGCCCGCGATACCCTCAGTAGATCGAAATCCGTCGAAGAAGGGGCAGCAGGAGAGAAACGCAGCGGTAATGGGAGCCCCCAGGGACGAGCCATCGGAGATAACGGAACTGCCGTAGAGAAGAAGCGTAGGAGTAGCGGCGTTGGTTCTAAAGCCAGCAGCCTGCTTGCCAGCGCAAAGAACTCGTTGCATTTCAGCCCAAGTCCGAATTCAGCTGGCTTCATGCGTGGCCCGGAATTGTCTTCGAATCCTTTATTGAAGCTGGGGAAGCAAGATCCGGCGTTAAGTGTTCCTCAGGGTCAACATAACAACTCGGCGGGAGATTCAGTTCCTACTCCTAGATCTACGTTCTCTGTTGGAGTATGGGAGGACAGAAATAAGAAATGTCGTCGATCTATGGAAGACACACACGCCTTCTTATACAATTTTCTACATACCCCCGCTCCTGCTTTGAAAGCGGATGCAGCTACAGCGAGCCAGAAGTCACAACAATCTACCGATGAGCTCACCAACGAATCTTCAGCAAGTCTTGCGCCTACAAATACCACGTCCAGCTCCCTTGTACCCATCTCGACTAATGAGATGATGGAAACCGACAATGGTTATTTCGCTATTTTTGACGGTCATGCCGGAACTTTTGCTGCAGATTGGTGCGGAAAGAAGCTTCACATCATTCTGGAAGAGATTATTCGCAAGAACCCAAATACTCCTATCCCAGAACTACTCGATCAAACCTTCATGAGCGTCGATGCGCAATTAGAAAAGCTTCCCGTAAAGAACAGTGGTTGCACAGCTGTCACAGCAGTCCTCAGATGGGAAGACAGGATACCAAACGCCCAATCAGCAACTGGATCTACGGCAATTGCACCAGCCACGGCGGCTGCGGTTAGGGCTCAAGACGATGCTGCAAAGAGCGAAGCGAAGTCTGGTGACAGTGGAGTGGACATAAGCAAGACCCCTTCGCAGCAACCGAATGTTGCTTCGAGCGTCGCAGCCTCTACCACATCTGGCGAAGCAACGCACGCTAAGCTACAAAAGCAAGCATCACGTCAACGTGTTCTGTACACCGCCAATGTGGGAGATGCACGTATCGTACTTTGCAGAAACGGCAAGGCGTTGCGGTTATCGTATGACCACAAGGGCGGCGATGAGAACGAGGGAAAGCGTATTGCAAACGCCGGAGGGCTCATTTTGAACAACCGCGTTAATGGCGTTTTGGCCGTTACGAGGGCACTAGGAGATTCGTACATGAAAGACTTAGTCACTGGCCACCCTTATACTACGGAAACGGTCATCCAACCCGATCTCGATGAATTCATTATTCTCGCTTGCGATGGCGTAAGTAACCTTTTTCATCTTCAAATTTTACAAATACTAACAAAGTAACAGCTGTGGGACGTCTGTTCAGACCAAGAAGCAGTAGACCTAGTCCGCAACGTCAACGACCCCATCATCGCCGCCAAGCAGCTCGTCGAGCACGCCCTCGCCCGCTTCAGCACCGACAACCTCTCCTGCATGGTCGTGCGCCTCAACAAGCACGCCCTGCTCACAACCTCCAAAGAGCCCATCGGCGTCGAAGGCGACGCCACCAGCAACCCCGGCAAGATCTCGGAAGCCGAGAAGATCGTCGGCGACGCCAGGCGCAAGGTCCAGGAGAACGGCGTGCCGGGCATCGGCGTCTCGGGCAGCAACTTCGGCGAGGGCCACGATCCCAAGCAGCCCGAAGAGGCCACGGAGGAGTTCAAGCGCGTCAGCATGGAGCGTGTCGTTGAGGAGGAGCCCAGTCTTGTTGAGGGCGATGCGCCGGAGTTGGACCTCGAGGGCGCGAATGCCATCAGCCCCGACACGAGGAGTAAACTGCCCCTGCCGCAGGGTGCGCCCAAGTGAAACTGAGCGAAGCGGAGTGACGATGAAAAGAAGATGATTGATAGAAACGGGGCTACCCAGGGTACCCGGGGTGGATATTGCATGAATGGATCGGATGGATTTGCGTGCGCGCTTGCTTTTGTCTGATTATCACGCGTCTTTTCTTGATGAATGATGCTACTTCAATGACTGGATGGATTGGGGTGCGATGGAGTGGAGTGGGGAGACGCGGCGTAGGGTACATATACTAGGTACCTGTTGTATTTACGCGTGGAATGGAAATGAAAACTCGTCGGCCTCCCAGTTATTCATCTGCTCAAGAACTTTGATGAGAGTACACTGGCTAAGCATTTCGGATCTATCCAGAGAAACACCGTGATTAGAAGAAGAGCTATCTCCCCGTCAGATCCTTTGGTGAGCCGAAGGTAAGAGTGGAGGGTCAGGGAGTCTATGTTTTTGCTGCTTCACCACAGAGTATCACGACATGAACGGTAATGAGCGAAATCATAAACTCCATTATATCGTAACGCTAAAGACTAACTAAAAGGTATTGAACTAGAGTTGAAGTGCTGGCAACGACATTCCGCGCTTCTGTTCAAGAATGTAAACAAACGCTCAATTGCAAGATTCAGATTCTCCAAAACTTCGCGGACCACTATACAAATCCCCCTGATATGTTCCCCCTTCTATCCCTATATTCATTTCCAACTGATTATCACGACAACTGTTCGACTTCTGGCACGTGCGGTTGTGGCGGAGGAAGCTCGTCCATGGACGAAGACTCATTTTGCGCTGGTTGCTCGATTGGCTCTGTTGCTGCTTCGTCTTTTGGCTCGATCGGAGGAGTGATTTGAATTTCAATCTCCAGCGACGCCGGGGCTTCCTTTTCGATTTCGACAACCTTGAGAGGTTCGCTTTGAGGCTCCTCGACCAGGGCGGTTGGTTGCAAAGGCTTTTGCTCAACCACTTCGGCATCATCTGGCGCCTCTCGCATCTTCTCGATGACCTGCAACGGCTTTTCCACTGCAACCTTAGCGACTTGCGATGGTACTTTTACCGCAGCCTCAGCCACTTGCGAAGATTTTTCTAGCGCAACCTCTGCAACCTTCGAGGGGACCCCGCTTGCCAGCTCGACAACGTTTTGAGCAGATTCCCTTCCGATCTCAACTGCCTGCTTCCCTTTATCAGAAAGAATCTCCGGAACAGCTGAACCTCCCAGTATCTGCGGCTCGTTGTTGACGGCCCCAGTCCTTAATGCCAGCATCAGTACGAGAATGCTCAAAACAACAATAGCCACGTTTTTGGTGTCTCGCATTGCAACTTTGAAAGCCGCAAGCAAAAGGTCAGGGAGCGAGTCTTCGTTGACAGTCGCTCTGGAGCTACTTCGTCTCGATGGCTGCGGTCGCTCTGGCTCTTCGACAATTGGGATATGTTGCTCTTGCCCGTATATTTCCCTCATCCTTTCCTCTTCTAGGATCTTGTTTAATTCCTCTTCGTCCATCTGCCTTTGCTCGTCATCGCTAATATGGCGTTCGGGTTCAGCTTCGACATGCTCAGGCAAAGGTTCATGCTCGATGTCATGCTCGTGTACATTTTCAGCCATTACTTCCTCATCGACAAATCCGTCGTCATGCTGCTCTTCCTTTTCTATAGTGATGTGCCTCGTTATTGTTGCCAACCTTTCGAGCTCAGCATGCTGTGATGGTTCAATATACGGCTCGATCTCCACATCGACCCTTTCCATCTCCCTCCATACGGCAGCCCAAGCACCCGCGCGCATCAGCCCGTTGCTTGCATAGGTCTTGAGGGTGAACTTTTTTCCCTGCGCATCACCGCAGTCCTCGAGTCTCACGTCCCGCCGGCAGATATCACACCACTTCCTTCGTGTCTCGTTCCCACGGGCCCAGTATTCTCCGCCGTCGTCATCAGACGACGGAGTCTCGATGTCGTGCGGCCCCATGTAATGTCCACATTTGAGAATCAGGGCTCGGGGACGAACGGGCAGTTCTAGAGCTTCCAGAAGGCGTTCTTCGAGAACTTCGTAGGAGTCTTGCGGATGTGGGAGTAAGATACCACGCTCCAAAACCGCATCTCCTAATTTCTGTTGAAGAAGTCTCCAGCTTCCTTTGACGCTTTGTAGACTGTCCGGTAGCTCAGGCGAAGACATGACATGCGAATATGGCCACTGTAGTGGTAGGACCGTAACATGTAGTAAGACGAGCGGGAATTCCTTCTTGACTTTAAAACGGGTAGGCGTTCTGTTCTTAGAGGTATGAGAGCTGGGCGTGCCGACTCGAGATACCGAAGGTATGTGACGTTTGGCAGAACGAGGAGAGGAAAAGATAGATGGGGTTGGAGACTCCATTTGCAAAGCCCGGACTGAGGATGGAGTTCTGAACGGAGGTCGAGAGAGAACTTTGCTAGGTGTACGTTCTGCGTTTGGTATTGGGTGCATATATGAGGAAGCGCTGGGAATTCGAGATATGACCTCGTCCTCATGGCTTGAAGCTGCCTCCTCTCCGACGACTGGGGAAGTGAGCGCTTTCTGGGGAAAGATGTCGTCCGAACTGTGGAGGTCGTCGCTTGAGTTCAAGCTGCTTCGAGCACTATGTCCAGAGTTCCGGCTGAAGACATCATCGTCGATATCACCATCATGATGCGAGCTGGAGTCCCCGCCCTGATCGTTCTCTGAATGGTGTTCATTGTCCGATTCGTATCGTGCGGCCATCTTATCGTGAACCTCTTCCTTCTCTGGATGATGCTCATCATCGCTCTCGCATGTTGCTACATGATTGTTGGTAGCGTTGTGTAGTTCCGAGCTCTCTTCGTTCTCGGATTCGTAAATTGCTTCTGTGCCACCTTCCACATCGCCATGCTCGGAGGGGTGCTCATTTTCGGTGTCGTACGAAATTTCTGTGCCGTCGATACCATTGTGTAACTCTGAATGATCTCCGCCCTGCGACTCAAACGACAAATCCGTGCCATCAACATAAGAGTGTGTTCCATCGTAGCTCAAGTCTGTTCCTTCCCCCTCATAGCTTTCGTCCGTTTGCATGCTCAGTTCCGAGTCCTGATTCCCATGGTAAGTTTCCTCTTCGAGGCTTGCAACTACTGCGCGAGCCGCAGCTTGAATCTGCGCCTCTATCCGGTCGATCTGGCGCTCTCGCTCTCGCTCATCCTGTTCCTTATCATGCGTCTCTGTTTGCTCATCTGCGGAGTTCTGTGCTGGCGCATCTACAGACCAAGAATCACGGCGCACCACCGTTTCATTCGAAGTCACGCGCTCGGGCGACATCTGGAGGTCCGTGGAGTTTGTTAAACAAGAAGGGTCGACGTGGATTTTGAAGTCGGGTGGTGGTGTGTGTTTTCCCATCTCGAGGAAGGTTGTGCGTATTTAGGGATGTAAATAATGGCGGTTCATGCAGCAACCCGGGTTAAGGTTCGGGAGGACAGAGAGTTCTTACGTGGGTATAACTGGAGGGATTATCGATGTTGTACAGGATCTGGTTGGACTCGTAAGTGATTGTGCATGTGATATTGTCTAGGAGTTGCTTTTTCGAGCTTCACTGTTTACTTCGGTCGCCACGTAGCAACGATTATTCAGGGGTAGGGGGTCCTAATCCACAAGCGCGACCTTACTAAATTGCCTTTATTTCTACACGTGTTCGATTGTGAATTGTTTCTCTGCTCTGTGAATCATCTGGCTTGGTTGATTAATATCATGAATGTTTTTTTGAAAGTCCGCATGACTCTCAACCCAGTGCAAGCCTCAGCGGTTTCTTCGCCATGGGTGAAACGAACCTTGCTTTACCTGAACATAATACCGGTTTGCTTGGTTAACGAGAAGTCACACAATTGGTTCCTTTCAGCCTCATGGACGTCAAGGTTGTACATAGCCATACTCTACTGTATGTCTACTTTCTCAATTAATAGAAAAACGGATGGTATTCGGCGCTGAAGAGATGGAAGTTACCGGTAGTGCAAGCCATTTATTTGTAGGTGCACTACAACAAGGCCATTTTGTTTTGTACAACAGTACCGAATGTTTCTTGTCCTACACTTCGCATCTACCAATCTGTATATTTTGAATATTCTGGAGACCCCAAACATCTCCAACAGATCCAACTAAAAGCCTCATACGTCATGTCCTGGGTTTCAGGGGTAGGGGTCTAGACCCTTATCGCGGCTGCATCCTTGGAAACGTGCAGATCTCAGCGACTTCCTTGGTGGGGCACCTCTTACCGTTGGAGGGGCAGGGGCGCTTTCAGCTTACCTGTATTTTACAACCTAAATTTCTTTTTGTTTTCTTATCTCTTCATCCTCCCTTTCGCTGTTCCAATTCACTTGCTCGTAGATACTTTTATTTATTTTATACCTATTTCCTCGTAGAAGAATTGTTTGTTCTACTCCTCAAGCAAAAAAAAACACAAGTTCGGCCCAGAGCAGTCTCTCAAGATGGCGGACTCCGGTAAGTCTATACCAGCTTCTCATAAAGGGAAAAGACTGATAGCTGCCAGCAGAGCAGAAACCAACCCCGGAGAACATGACCATGATGCAAGCTTTCGAATGGTACGTACCAGACGACCACAAGCACTGGAAACGGCTGGCCGACAATATCTCGCAAATGAAGGCAACTGGCATCGACAACATCTGGGTCCCGCCTGGTTGCAAAGCTTCTTCCCCATCAGGGAATGGCTACGACGTCTACGACCTTTACGACTTGGGCGAATTCGATCAAAAGGGAGGCAAGGCTACAAAGTGGGGAACGAAGGACGAGCTAATGGAGTTGGTGAAGAGGGCAAATGAGACTGGAGTGGGTCTTTACTGGGATGCTGGTAAGTTAAAATGCCAACATATAAAAATGCTTTCACTAAGCCCCTTTTCAAGTCCTCAACCACAAAGCAGCTGCCGACCACAAGGAGAAGTGCGAGGCACAAGAAGTTGACCCTGACGACCGCGATAAAACCATTTCGGATCCATATGAGATTGATGCTTGGTTGGGATTTGACTTCCCAGGAAGAGGGGAGAAATACTCTGCCCAGAAGTATCATTGGTATCACTTTTCTGGAACGGACTACAACGCAGACAACAAAAAGACTGCCATCTACAAGATTTTGGGTGATAAGACGAAGGGTTGGGCCAAAGATGGAGACGTTGACAGCGAGAATGGTAACTATGATTACTTGATGTTCGCAGATTTGGACTACAGTCACCCTGAGGTTGAGAAAGATGTTATCAACTGGGGTGTCTGGCTGAGTAACGAGGTATGTTAGAATCAGCCCTTATTGTCTCGTAAATCAGGAACCGAAGAGATTGAGAATATCTCACGATTCGTGAGACACTATCTTTCGCGTTTTTGGTTCTTGAAATGCCCAAAGCACTTCGTACTGATTTGTCATATAGATTACCTTGAAAGGAATTCGATTCGATGCTGTAAAGCATTTCAGCGAGGATTTTCTCCGAAAATTCATTACGACAATGAATGAAACGCACGGCGAAGGGTGGTTCTTCGTTGGTGAATTCTGGAAAGATAGTTTGGATGATATGTCGAGATATCTGGAGAGAATGGGCAAGAAGTTCAGTCTGTTCGATGCTCCTCTTGTCTACAATTTTAGTAAATTGAGCAAGACGGAGAATGCGGATTTGAGAACCGTATTCGATGACACATTGGTTAAGATTGAGCCTGTCAATGCTGTGGTAAGCCTAATGTCTCCAATTCTTTCTACCTATTTGCTGATCCAATTCAGACTCTGGTTATGAACCACGATACTCAGCCATACCAGGCGCTTGAAGCTTCGATAGAGCCGTTCTTCAAGCCTTTGGCGTACGCACTCATTCTTCTCCGTTATGACGGTTACCCCTGCCTCTTCTATGGCGATGTCTACGGCATCAAGGGAGAACATCCCTTCCCTCCATCTTGTGGCGGTGCCCTCCCAAATCTTACTCTGGCACGTAAGCTCTACGCATACGGTGTCCAGAAGGATTACTTTGACTACGCTACTTGTATTGGATGGGTCCGATACGGCACTTGGGATAGGCAATTCGGTTGCGCTGTGGTAATGTCCAATGCCGGCCCTGGTGAGAAGAAGATGCATGTAGGTGAGATGCATGCTGGTGAAGTTTGGACCGATGTGCTGGGATGGGAAAAGAGTGAAGTAACCATCGATAACGAAGGGTTTGGTAATTTCACCTGTCCTGGTGTCAGTTTGAGTGTTTGGGTGAACAAGGATGCCGAAGGCCGGGATAAATTTGGAAAGTTGTGAGTAAAGTCTCTTGGATGCGAAGGAACTTGACTGACATTTCTAGTGACTCGGATGTTTACAAAGCGTGAGAGGCAGTTGGTATCTGATGCATTCGCCTCAAAAGCATCTGCGTCCTCCCATTGTCGTCTCCAGTGGCATATGATGATTACGCCTGTTTGAGCCTTTTAGATTATCAGAGCCTCTCTGTCAAGACCTTTTTAATATACGAACAAATTGGATAAGCATCATAGAGTTGCCGAAGGTGCTTCATTGTGACACTGCCTATCGGATCTTTATTTTTGTGAATTTTAAGCTTAGGCCGAAAGAGCACCTAATAAGAGTTTTAAAAATAGAGCGGGCGACGAGCTGTTTGAACCCAATCTTCGCAAAGGGGGTCTCGGCAATGAAGGCATCGCGTGTCTTGAATCTGAAACCCGGGGAAACCGGAGATCAGCTTATCAATTGGACAATCAAACATGAACTATTTATATAGATTTCAAGCATAACTTTTGGTGATATTCATATCACGTACTGAGCGGGTCCTATTAATACCCCAGCTTGAGGCTACCCCGCGCCAATGCAACCCTGCTTTTAAGCTCCGCAATCTCCAAAGATGCCGATGCGAGATTTACATGCAAAAAAAGCCAAACCTTTCTCACTTGCAGAACTACTCGTACAGTATTCGTACAGTACTCGTATATCCGCGGTTTCGCTGTTTCCCGTCAAGCTTCGTCATCCTGATACAATCCTCCCGGTCGCTTCGCGCGCCCCGGATCCCCATGTGAGGACAATGGGCTGCGATAGTTGAATGTGATCCAGTACGATGTCGACGTCCGGCGGTATTTCGCCTGCGACTGTGCCTCCTGCCCTTAAACAGATCCGCTTTGTCAATAACGAGGGCCAACCACCCGCGAAACGGCGGAGGATCAATGCTGCGTACGTACTGGCATCCCATTATATACCCCGAAACTTTTGGCGTTGCTCTCCGAAATGCTCCTCCTGCGCTACGATTATTTCACTTCGTCAAGATAGAACATTACTGACGGGAATTCATCAACCAGATGTCGAACGTGCCGGAAACGGAAGACGAGATGCGATGGCAAGCGACCGCTATGCTCGACCTGCCTAGAGAACGGACATGAGTGTTTAGGATATGCAGATGGGGCCGAGACGAACACCCCAAACAGAAAAGATCGCAGGGGATCGGGGCGCAATTGGGACAATGATGTCGAAGACGAGGAAGAATATAAAAATGTTGGAGGCGGGGCGTATTCAAACAACGGGCAGCGAAGTCCCCAGCTTCAGCGCATCGATCCTCGTTTACGGGCCAATATTGAGGGTAATGGCAATACCCCTTCGAATGGACGAGATATAGGTCATGTCAAACGGGAATCAAGTGGGAATTTCACGAGCTATAGAGATTCAGCCGTCTATGATGATGATGGTCCAAGTCCTTTGGAACAACCATCCCTATCTCAAGTTGAAAACCACCGGGTACCTTATTTCAGGTATTTTGGTCCTACGGCTATCGTGCCTGGCTTCAAGCAGATGGTTGTTTCGGTTCGTGAGAACCGGCGGAGTACTGGCGCCAACTCAGCCGTACCGATGTCGCCTGGATCTGGAGGATCTCTACGTGGAGGAACTCCCTCGCACGCATCGGATTCGCGAGCGTCGGTGGATATGCCCATATACGACCAGGAAGACCCACTTCCTGTCAACAGGCTCATTATTCACCTCGTGGAAACCTTCTTCGATCATGTGGGGTCCAACTACCCGTTCTTACGCCGGAATTCTTTTATACAAAGAGTTGAAGAACGGTTAGTTGAGCCAATTTTGGTAGACGCGGTTTGTGCCTTGGCTGCCCGCTTCTCTGATCATCCACTGCTCATTGGATCTCACGATTCTTCATACCCAAAATCAGATTACGGGCATGTGTTTGCTAGGCGCGCCAAAGCAGCAGTGGTAGACACATTTCCATGTCCTACAATCGCAGCGGTTCAGGCGTGTCTCCTGCTTGCCTACGAAGGATTTGGATCCAATCAAGACAGTGCGTTATGGATGTATCTAGGGTGTGCAATCCGTATGGCTGTTGACCTCGGCCTGCAAAAGCTCGACGGCGTCCGGCATCAAGGCCAGAAAGACCCGGAGGTTCACAGATTAAGTACAGACAGCGGAACTTCAGACCCGATCAGTGCCCATGACAAAATACGTGTGGAACAAGAGAGAGTTGACACACTCTGGGCTGTTTTCATGCTGGATAGGGTGATCTCGTCGGGCACTGGTAGACCGGTCACCTTGAGAGATGAGGATTTTGAGCTCAATTTTCCTGAAGTGGTTGGAAACGCTGAAAGTGGCTGGCCAAACCCGTTTCCGGCTTTGATACAGATTATACATCTCTATGGAAGAGTATCAGACTTGCTGAACAATATCAGAGATGTCAAGGACGTCACGCCGAAGAAGATTGAAGGTCTCGCTGGAATGGAAAGAGACTTGACTCAGTTCTATCAGAAATTGGATACGAGGCTGACTTTCAATGCTGCCAACTTTCAGCACTACGTTAAGGCGGGAGAAGGCACGAACTTCATCCTTGTAAGTCTTGCGCCAAATGAAATTTTTGAATAGTGCTAATGGGACGAAGGTTCATTTTTGGTTCCATACTCTGATCATGCTACTCCACCAGCCTACCCTGATACACTCTTTCGAAGGGCAAATCCAGCAATTACTTCCTAACAGCCGCGAGCTCAGCATGTCATCAGCAAAAACCATTGCTGATATTCTTGCATTTGCCGAATTGATCGACCCCAGAAGCTTTATTGGCAACCCCTTCACCAGTCAGCCCATGTATGTGGCAGCTTCCGCCTTTTTAATGGAATCAGCAGCTCAGACCTCACAACCGACTTCACGAGATACCAGTCCCCCGAGATCGGCTTCAAAGGGCGAACAGACGAAAGATTCCAAGTACGGGGGGAAGACGAAGGACTTGCAGAAGCACTCCCTACTAGCCGCTGCAGCTAATCAGAATTATCAACGTTGCTATAAGGCTTTGCAACAGCTGGAAATTTATTGGGCCGGAGCCAGGTATATCTTGGTAGCCCTCGACCAAAAAGCGAAGGGAATTTGGGATCCGGAGACTTATACGGAGCAGGAGTATGAAAGCACAAAAACAAAGCAGGATATGATTCCAAATTGGAGAAGGAAGTTGTCACTGGCAGCGCCGTCTCCTGGCCGGCTTGGCCTATCCCCACGACCAGAAACCACTCCAGAATCCCCGCTGAATGATTCTTCACAAGCTATCGGATGGTCCTTGACAGGGACCACCAACTCACCAAGCTCGAATCTCACTTTCATGTATCAAAACATGATAAACGAACAAGTCCAGCAACCTCAATCCGCTCCTCTTCAACCAGCACCTGGCAACATGATATACGACCCAATCCGCTCAAGCCTGCCCGAGTCATCTGCAGGCTCTACATCTACAGCCAATTATCCTCCAAGCTCAAGATTCCAATACAACGCGCAGCCCCGCCCAAACATTTCTCATTCAATGGCACCGCCGGCCCCGAAATACCCGCACATATCCTCAGAATCAGCCTCCACTACAGATGCCGAAATGCTCTTGGGACTACAAAATTCACCGTTCGCTCAAACCCCAGGATCCCACAACTCATTCGACAATCCGCAAAATATGTCCTCGCCCAACAACGCACGGTCAGATGGCGGAGCTGTATATAGCTATAGCAATGCAAGTATGTTCCCGGGGGCAAATAGCTACTCTGGCCTCGGCGGCGTGGGCGACATGATGATGGAGAGTCAGGATATCGACATGTCGACTATGGGCGGCGATATGATGCCCTGGCTTGAATATCTTCCGCAGGATATCCTCAACTTTTTTGATGGAGGTAATAATAATGCTGCGCTTTCTGGAGATGGGTCTATGAATATGGGCAACATAGCTAGCGGTGATGGCTGATTGACCTTGTGATGATGCCATGTAAGGTTTACATAAGTTTTGGGTTTGGTTAGGCGTGGAGTTTGGTTCTACAAAAGCTTGTGCTAGAGGGTTTTTTGCTTTGTATATATCCAAAGATGTTGGTTGTGATGTAAGAGCTTGAGGCAATGTTCAGCATACACCTTGCCTCTGACCTTGCCCCTTCGATAAACTATTCTAAAATCAGAGCAAGTGAATTGTTTTTGGTACACTAAGAATGTTCTATTGCTTGTGGCACATTCAGCAACTTCAAATCGGTAATCCTAAGTCAAAAAGAAGAAATAGAAAAAGGGTTATAAAAGTTACACTGGGCATGTAAACTCCGGTTTGTTTCGGGCACAACATTTTCCCATTCATTGGTCACAGCGCGCACTTTCAAACTTCATTTGATAATAAGCTGAATATCTCCATTTCTGATATCTTTTTATAGATTATATAGATCGATAGGCAATTCTTGCCCCTTATCCAAACCGCCTACACTAGAACCGAGGCACGTGCGAATTCTGAGACGTCACAAATCCGTCCCACTCCTTCGCGTCTTGCATCTCGCAAGCCACAAGTTACACAGCAAAGTCTTGTTTTTATTTTTGTCGGTGAGTCCAAGATTTCGTTTCCTCTCGTTGTTTCCTCCGCATCCAGATAGTGATCAGCAACACAATTTCCGGTACGTACCAAAAAGTCGGTGGAGGCCTAGGGCAGCGAAACATGCACGTGCTGCGTCCCAAACGCGTGGCAACTCTGGCATGTTTATGGGCTGATGAACTTGGAGGAGACAATAGTTGGACGCATAATTGTCGTGATGATATGCTTTGGTATCAATCTTCAAAGCGCCGAAAGTCAGATAGGATGAACCGGCACCTGGGTCATCTAGTGCCCAAACTCCGCTGCGCTCTTTCCCTCTTTTGATTTCTCTTGAATCTTGACTGACTGTCAATACCAAGTTTTCTCTAGCCATGGACAGCTCTCAATCTTCCCCGCGAGTACTGTACTCGCCCCCAGCGTCGAAATTCAAGCGCCTCCAGCTTACAATCAAGCTCCATCTACTGAAGTTCCTGACCAAAGGCTTTTTTACCTTTCTAAACCTACCTCTCATCCGGGACAGCTCTATATTGCCTACATTTACCAAAATCTATCCCTGCCAACCAAAGCTTCAAAATCGCATCTTCGTCCCAAAATCATGGAAGAGCGGCGATGCGCTCCTTCCACTTTACATCGACATCCACGGCGGGGGCTTCGCGCTCATGAGCCCAGTAGGCGACGATAAATTCTGCTCGTACTTTGCGAACACCAATAAAGTGCTTGTGGTCAGCTTGGATTACCCAAAGTCGCCGCAGTATAAATTTCCGGCTCCTGTGGGCGCGGTGGTCGAGCTTGTTAATGCTGTTCTGGAGGATGAAGCATTGCCGTTTGATAGGAAGAAGGTTGCGATTGGGGGGTTCAGCGCTGGTGCGAATCTGGCGCTGGCGGTGAGCCAGCATGAGAGTCTTCAGGGCAGGATCAAGGGGATAGTGCCGTACTACCCACCAGTCGATTTCTCAACGCCGATTGAGGTCAGCATGGCTGTAAATTACCCTTCTCCTTGTTTTGGCTCCTTAGTTCTGCGGTGCTATCACTTCCAAGGAGTGCTTCGTATTCGCGGTATTGGTCTTTCGGGAGTCTATACAACAATACTGACATGTTGCAGTGGAGACCTAAAGATGCCGGGCCAGACCTCTTGGAAAAAGACAGCGCAATGTTTAATATGGGATATCTGAAGCCAGGACAAGACCTGAAAGATCCACTGCTCAGCGTTGCGTATGCGTCAAGAGAGAAGCTGCCTCCCAAGATCTACCTCATCGGATGTGGACACGATCTCTTATGCAGAGATGCGGAGATCTTGGCTAAGAGATTGGCGAATGTTGGAGACTCGGATGCCAGTGCCACGGCGTCGGATATTTGGGAGAAGAACTCCGTTAGGTGGATGAATGTCACCGGCGAAATCCATGGTGTGTAGCAACCTGCTAGCTCTCCACGAATCTTTAAATACTGACAGAGTGATACGCAGGTTTTGATGTGTACCCGTCCTTTGGAGATGTGAAAATAAGACGGGAAAAGCGGAGGCTTGAGATGCACGAGAGCGTTTATGACTGGCTGTCGCGTGAGGTGTACACTTGAATAGCCCTGTATACGAGACTTTCTTAGAGTTTGCGAGTCAAGGCTAGGAAACGTGGAAACAACGAACTTGCTTACGAACACACGACTCTTAGCTACCGGTAGTGCAGTTTGGCTAGCCCTCCAAGGATATCCTTGGCAGAAATCAAGGTGCGCTGTATAACATTGTATATAAATATCACACGTAAGGTTTACACCAAGACCGACACCTCCGTCTTGTCTTTTTCCGGAGAGGTCTACCGGTACCTCATAGTAGTGTGTTTCACGATGACTTTGAGTTTCGCTGAAGTAGTCTAGAGGTTTGAGCACGTGATACTCCCGCTCCAGAAATAACCCAGGCCTGTTGCATATCAAGGGTTTTAGAGCTCTTTGAAGCTCTAAGAAGACGGAATTTTCGTCGTGGAGAAATCTGGGAGGTTGTCAAAGCACGTGTTGTTCTACACTGCTTGTCTGGAGAAAAGTCGCCAAGTTTGGAATATATCCCTGACTTGGGGACGCATGTATTTACAGATTGGGCCGTCAAAAGCTGCATCGAGTCTCATAGTCACTGTTCTGGATTACTGAGTTGGCTCACTACTGGAATCGCTTCTAGAAACTATGGAGACTACGCTGGGGCCTCTCATGACTCAAACGCTCCAAAAGGGACCCCGCCAAGGGTTGGCAGGTCTCACGCTCGACTACCAAGATGTCTTCGATAAGCTTCATCACACTTTTCAAACATCGTCGCGACTTGCCAAGATCAATCGTCAGGTGCTTGTTAAAGGCTTAACAGCAGTGCTGAGGCTCAAAGTTGGCCTTCGTCTTTCCGGCTTGCGCGTGTCGATCGTGTCACTTGGCGTTTGAACAAACATTGGCAAGATCCGACCAGTAAAAACTCTATTGTCTGGCCACTTAGATGAGAGCTTTGTGACTCTGGAATAGAATTGGGCTGGCAGATGTTGGGGTCAATGAAGACCGTGCAAGAAAATGAAGGTTTTCGGGGGCTAGGCCCTCCCTGCCCTCTTTCTCCCCTGTCTGTCCATCACTTCTGCCCCGTTCTTTTATATAAGAGTCTTGTCGCCATGCCTTCCAAGTCTCTTGTCCTTCCAGCTGTGCTCACTTCTTTGACTATCGACCCAATTTTTCAGAAGCTTGACGCTCTCTTTGACCTTTCTAATAAATAATTATCTTCAAGTCCCATCTTTTACCAAAAAATCCAAGAACAGCCATGCATTCCCAAGCCCTCCTCTTCTATACGCTCCTAGCCGCCAGCACGGTCACGGCCCTCCCTCTTAACATCAATCTCGGAGCATACTCGCCTGCCCTGGTAGTCGGTGATGGTGAAATTTCATTCGGCGGCAAGGAGAGCGTGTCAAACCTGATGAACGCCCTGGAAGGCGCAGCGGTTTCCAGTGCAGCAGCGAACGGTGCAGCCGCCCCCGCAGCAGCAGCTGCTCCAGCGACAGCGACCCCAGCACCAGCTGCGGCAGCTATCGTCCAACCCCAAGCTCAACCACAAGCTCAAGTAGTCCCAACAACAGAATCAACCGACCAGGCCCAAGCCGGTGCTCAGATCGCCTCCTTGCAAGGAATGGGCAAGGAAATCGCGCCCCGCGTGGTTCCCATGAAGCTGAACGAGAACGTGAAGAGAGATATCACTGGCTTTAACGCAGCCCTGAAATACGCAGCTGGTGCTCTTACCACTGGACCCAAGATCGAGCTTGGCACCGAAAACGCTGGCATCGGTATTCTGCAAAGCGCTGGCAGTGCTGCACCAGCTGCTGCCGCTCCTGCTGCAGCTGCTCCAGCCGCCCAGCAACCGGCCGCTGCAAAGAGAGATGAGCCGATCCAGCCCAAGCTGAGAACGACCGTTACTACCATGTTCGTTCGCGGAGGCCCTGCTCCTGCTGGTAAGTTTCCCATAACCGCATGTTATATCTAGAAAAGCAAAGACTAACGAAATGACTAGCCGAAGAAAGAAGCATTGAGAACGGATCTGTAGCCAAGCGCGCACCAAGCCCAGTCATTGATGGCGTCAACCTGAACATGGCTGAGGGACAAGTCGCCGAGCTGACCTTTGTGGAGACGAGAGCGGTTGGCGATGAAGCTGCCGAGGATGATGAGTGATTATTCTGACGAACGGTCGAACGTTGAGAACAAGATTCCGATTTCTGTATCATGAGGTTTATAGGGAGTTGTAAATTATATATAGTTTTTGCTGGCCATGGAGCACCTGGGCATTTCTGCTTTCTTATTTTGGGACTTCACAGCACTGGGGAATATATTTGGGATCAATACAAAAGCACATAGATTGAGGCTTCTCTTCACCAACTTCTTCTCTCCAATTCATGTTATCTCCGACTTTTTTTCTTTTGCTTTGCGAACGTAGAGGTTGGAATTCTTGGCATAGATATAGCCAAGCTTTCACGGCTTTGGGCACAGATGGCAAAGCACTTGGCGATGTCGGAACGGTGCATCAAACACGGGCCCTCCAACACTGCCAAGATGGGATGCGAGTCTCAATTGCCACAGCCTTGCGAGGATCCGCCGGCATTTGGACGAAATTCTCCTTTGACTAGCGAGGATTAAAATGTGAAAAAGAAAGTTACTTTCAACGACGCGTGTTAAGGGAGTACGGATGAAAATCGACGAGTTTCGGACGCATGTTGGGTACAGGAAGCGCCTCGCCTCGCCCAACCTCGATTCGCTTTCAGTTGCAGAGGAAGCTTTTATTCTCTCGGAATAGAATCAAACGTCATCAGCGGCGGATGTAAACTCAGTTCAAATTTGAACTCTACATCTAAATTTGACTTTCTCCCAAAGTCCGCAGGGATCCGAGGGACGGCTGTTGCAGAAGTGTAAATAGACTTCACCCTCCTTGACCAAAAAAGATGGGAACATTCCTTCAAATCCCGACTTTTCGGTGCTCTGATAACTTTCAATAACACATTCAAGATCAGCGCGGAAATCAAGTGGGATTTCAAGCAAGATAATGTGCGAACGATGGAAAGATAGCTCGAGGCCTACTGCAATTGATCCTGTTGGGAGCATCAAGATACCGTTCAAAATCTGGAGTCTGGAAATCTGGCTAGATCACCAGGCAAAGCGGGCATTGTACTACAACCCCAAAATTGTATCAACCCTCCAACTCCACCCTCTCCATCTCTTCCAACCTCGCCGCAATCCACGCTCCATGGGCTCTAAAAAGCTGCCCTTCCTTTCTCTTCTCACAAAACTTCAACAGAGCTCCATACCTCTCCTTCGCATCTGCTCCAGTGGCGCTCAAAACCTTGGCCAGATCTATGGGGCACATATACAGGGGCTGTCTCGCATCCTCTATGATCGATGCTGTGCCTTGCATGGCGCAGGCGTAGTCCGGGCAGTGTCCTATGCCAAAGCAATGGCCTAACTCGTGGCTGGCAGTCCTGCAGACACGGGCCAGCCAGAGGGACGAGAGAGCGGCGGCCGAGGGGCTGCCTGATGATAGCGATGGTAGAGAGTTATGGGCGTTGAGCGCTGCTTGCATGGGGCTGATCCTCCTTTCCCCAACTGAGCCTTCCCCTTCCACCGTCCCCTTCTTCGCCACTTTCCCACTCCCCCCAATCTCCTCCACGCCATCAACACACCACTTCACAAATCTCTCACAGTGACTCGCTGGCCAGCCATGATCTCTTTCAATATCCTGCTTCTGATCAAGAGCAGGATTATATCGTGCACTCGAAACAACCGCGATCCTACTCCCACCATACGCTCTCCCGCAAGCGAAATCGTCCTCCTCATCCTCGTAGATATCGTGATCTACCAACATTACCAAGGCATAAGCATCCTTAGGCAATATCTCAATCGCAGCATCCAGAAGATCGCTTAGATTCAACTGGTGCGAATAATCACCCCCAGGTGTTGGGCGGCTGCGGATCCCAATGCATCCAGCAGGAGTGTGCGTGTTAAGCCATAGGATCTCCCGCTCTGGCTTCCCTTGCGCTGGTGGGTCTGTCTCCATAGAGTCAACATCGCTGGTGAAAATTGGTCTCGGCGAAGGCAGAAACTTGACAGGCAGGCCATGATAAAAGGCCTTGAGATACTCCAAGACGTCCTGGATGTCCACTTTCACTTGCTTGTTGGTCTTCATAGCTACTCTCTTTTTGTTGACTCGCTGGCTCCACTTCTGGGCATATTCCAAGTCTGGTGAGAAATCAGGAGGTGCAGCTAGATATACCGTTCTTCTCTCCGGTGTTATCTTGTTTCGGTGTTTTTCCCGGGACCATGATCGGAAACTCTGCGATGGCTCGCTAGGATCCCAGGAAAGTGCGTCCTCCGGAAGGACGAGGGGAGCTGGGAAGGTCGATGGGCTTCGGTCTTCATCTTCAGTTGATGGAAGATTTGCTTTCGATTTTGGGTTTCTGGTTACTTGGGAGGTTGTGGAGGATTGTCGTTGTTGAAGTGACTGGCGCTTGTAGCCTACTGCGGCTGCGTTGGGTGATGGCGAGAAACAAAGGCTTGCATGACTGCAGCGGTTTGACACACGGGCCATAACCTTTAATGACGGTGGTCCTTAAAGCTTTGTATATACATATATGAAGAGAGAAAGAAATTTTGGCACGTATTAAACAAGGCTGGCGAAAGACGTAAAGTTTGGACGATTCTTAGATCTTGACTTCTGCTCACGTAAATAATAATAAATGTCATGTGACTTTAGGCAGCACAGTCATGGCTCACTTGACAAGACAGATCTTCGATAGTCTAATTGTTGAGTAATGTAAATAAGAGATGAGAAGGGGCCTATTACACATTTTTAGATTGTTAGAGAAGAGAAACGTGATGTTAAAGTATACGTCACGTGTAGTGAATTGGTTTGATTGTTAAATATGTAAAAGAATATACAAGATTTGTATCGTTTATTTTCAAATACTTTGCCACTCAAATTTGACACTGACACTGTTCGAAGAAGTTGAAATTGCTTGTTGTGTTGACCCACTCGGAACAGCAGCTGCGTAAAATGTAGTCGCCCCGTTGTAAGCCAGATATCCTCCCGAAGCCTTGTGTTATAGATCAGCATGTAGGTCTTCATTTGTTTCAGATCAGGCTTCAAAAACTCACAGTAAAAACGGTTGCAGTAACACCAGAGGCGCAAGTGAAGCTTGAACCAGAGACACCGCAGCTGCCTTTAGAGGACTTCAAGGTGAAGCCAGATCCTACGACGAATTAGTTGATTCCCTTACTTCTGTTCTTTAATTGGAATTCTTACCAGATGCAGTAGCAGTATAAGTTGCACAAGTGCCGGATGTGTACCATGTTCCAGCACTAATGAGACATCCAGTCTGGCTGCCGCCCGTCACAGCGTTCAAATATCCGGATCCAGAAAATGATCCGGTAGGAGTAGAGGTTGGAGACGACCCAGTTGTGGTAGGAGTACTTGACCCTGACTTAGGGAGGTATTTCACGCCCGTTGTTGCGCAGGTGGATTTAGATCCGTCCGGGTTAGTCGGGATGAAAGTTCCTGTTTGAATGGAACCCCTCACGTCGTAGGAATACCAGATCTCATCCAATGCACCAGAAGCGCAGCCGATGATAACGTCATATCCAAATGATGCTTTTAATGCTGCCAAGATCTGGGCAGAAGTGTAAGTCTTCGTACTTGATGGTGTAATTCCCGCGTTTGCTAGCGCAGTGTAACTATCCAAAGTCTTGAATAGATCAACGGTCTTCTGAAAGAAGTCGGGGACCTCTTGAGTTGCAGTGTAGCCTGTGCAAGAAAATAGATTAGCCTCACTCAAATCGGGAAGTCATTGCGCGAATGAAAAGTCGGCGGAATTTACTTGTGTAGCAACTCGGCTTGAGAGTGGAAATACAAGTTCCATGCTTGCCCCACTCGTGCTCCCAGAAGCTCTCATTATCTCCATCGATATCGATCCAATAAGTGTTCATGTAAGACAGTAGATCAGTCTTGCCGAAGCTTTGAAGAATTTGAGTGATGTTTGTATAAGCGCGACTTGCGTCGCAGCTGGAGTCGTAAGTCCCATCGCAGTGGTCTGGCCAAAGCCCGTGTATAGTCCACGAATTGCTGGGGCCTACAACATTGAGCATGAGAACGAATAGGGGGACTTTCGTATTTATAATTTACCGGTACTGGGGGATGTGTCCCAAAACTGAGTTTGAAGCAGTTGACCCCCAGGAGCATTGAAGCAACAAAGGTCAGAGACAGCAGTGGTGTTCTGGCAACTGAGTTGGGGGTTTGAGCATGTCTTTGCAACTCCGAGGCCCAATGCTACTGGCAAGGCCAGGAGCGAGCCTAATACTGAAAACAGAACAGCCATGGTTGAAGAGAAAAAGTTCAGGAAGCAGACGCCCAGAGAGTAGAAAATCGGACATACTCATGGGAGAAGGCTGATTTTTATAATCAAGGGGTTTTGCGACATAGAGATAGCAAGGGCGTGCAATGCTTCGTTGGTCACAAACCTCCGGGAACTGTACCTCGTTCAAGAAGGCGAATAGATCTGTGCCGGGACTTTGGAGGCAGTCCAACGTTCCCATAGGCTCTGTACGAAATAGAGTAGGAGCGGGCCAAGGCTCTTGCCAGGCTAGTCACAAACCTTTATTGGGTGGCCCTGATCGGCAGTCGAATTGAAGGGACGAATCCGTCGGGACAACCACCACGATTCAGGCACGTCCCCATGGTCGCAGAGCTACCGCTTTCCATTCGATGTCGCACATTATGAGCTGCATATAGCTGCATAACAGGTGCATCCCACGGTTCTTCTGGAAGCTTGAGTGGAAGGACGTCCTGGGAGGCGGCTCTTGGCAAAGGAAATCTGGTCACCACCTTCTGTTTCCGGACCATCCTCCACGATCTCTGTGCCGAAGTTGTGGCCCAGTTTTTGCCTTTATCAATCGGACCTCTCCGCACCTGAAGCCACAAAGATTGGGAGTGTTGCAAGCTTGCGATATCGAGGAAGGTCCCAGGACTTGACTTAGTCTGACATGAGTTTGGGAGAGTTGGTGCGGGTGAAAGCTGCCGGGTTCATGTCGTCATGAGGGGCCAGCGAGGAATAACCACCAATATAATGTCCAACGTCACAATCTCCTAATCCAATATCGTCTTATTTACTAAGCCTCAGAGTAACTCTATCGTTTGACAAGTTGCACCAAGATGGCGTCTAGAGATGTAAGCACAAGTTTGTAGTTTTGTACTTGTATTCCTTTCGTGGGGCGGTCCCTGAATCCTGCGGGGTAGCCGATAAATTGCCCCTCACAGGATGAGGCTGGATAATTGAAGTCAGCATTCGTAGCATATACTCTATGGAAATTGTTATTAATAATCCCACGCAGTATGAAGCCGAGCTCCAGACTCTCATCACCGCGAACCGCATCCTCTACCACCAAAATGTCGTCGACGCATACGGTCACGTATCATTCAGACACCCAGATAAGCCTGATATCTTCATCATGTCAGGAGACAAAGCACCGGCACTAGTCTCTTCTCCTTCAGACCTAATCGAGTACCACGTTGGAGATAGTTCTCCCGTGGACCCCAGCGCAAAGAAGGGGTACCAAGAGCGCTTCATCCATAGCGAACTCTACAAACGCTATCCGGAAATCAACAGCGTGGTGCACAGCCACTCGCAAGCTGTGTTGCCATACACAATGAACGGCGTTGCAATGCAACCTACCTTCCACATCGCTGGATTTCTCGGTCTCTCCGCCCCCAAACTAGCCTTACAACATAACACTTACTAGTTACAGGAACACACGTCCCGAACTACGATATCACCAGGTCGTACAAAACTGGGGATAGTCAAGATATGCTAGTGAACACAACGTCTTTTGGTTCAGACCTTGCATCCACATTTTCGTCAACCAGATCCAAAGATCCCACCCACACCGTCGTCGTAATGGCAAATCACGGCTTCACTGCTGTGGGGACGAGCATCAAGCAAGCGGTCTACCGCGCAGTCTATACACATGTGAACGCCGGCATACAATCTAATGCCATAATGCTGCGCAGTGCTCAGGAGCAGATCAAGCCTGGAAGTACTGGGGAGATTAGATATTTGAACGAGGTGCAAACAGCTGGGTCTTTGAAGATGAATGAGGCATCGTTGGAAAGGCCGTGGGGGCTTTGGGAACATGAGGCTAAGGCCTGGAGTCTGGTAAAGAAACCAGATGGGGTTTGAACTTCCAAGGGCGCATTATATGCAAGTTTATTTGACACTTCTCTATCAGCAAAACCAACAATAGTATGTTAATATACTGTGTAGCAGTGTTTGGTTTGTGACACGCATAGAAGGTCAAGATTTGGTTAATCTTATATATAAAACTTGAGAATAGGAATTCTGTTGATTGTCGTCATGAAGGAGCAAGCACAGGAACCTCCTATTTCCAAGACACAAGATCTCAGCAACCCTTGGCCTTCTGCTTAGAAAGAGAAGAGAAACTCATACATCGATAGAACAGAACGCAAAATTCAACCAGACTTCCCAGGTAATCTCCACGAAGCACGAGCTCCAGGTTGCACTGACCTAGCAAGAACAACCTCATACTCCTTGCCCCCAGAAGACTTCTTCCTGTGACCTGATCCCCTCTTATCCCCCTCACATACAGACGGCGCTTTCTCCAAGGACAAAACAGGATCACGAGTCTTCCTCTGCGCCTCATCAAATTCATCCTCCAACCGTCTCTCTCGAGCCTTCATCTCTTTCATCTCCTCCCTCAGCTTCGTCTCCTCCAGACCAGCGTCCCGGAGCATCTCGCGCAGCTCTTGTATCTCCTTCCGCAGGTTCGAGTTTTCCAACGTGACTTCGGTGGCTCGGCGGGTTGCCTCTTCTAGTCGAGTATTGAGTGTGGCGACTTGGCGGTCGCTCTCGTCGCGTTGTTGCTTGATTTGTTCGATTTCGGCTTTGACTTCGTCCAGCTGCGCTTGTAAGAGCTGGATTGCTTGTGAATTTTCGTCATGTTGAGTCGGTGGACTTTCAGTCTGTGTTCGTGCGGCGGGTGCTCTTGCTAACTTGGGTGATTCTGGGCTGGGCGGCGCGTTTATGTTGGAGCTCCAGCTTGGCTCCCATTCGCGCCGCTCGGGATGGGATCCAGGTCGCTCAATGGGAGATAGTGGGGGCGACGGCTGCGGAGCAGGGCGGCGTATATATGAAGCACGTCGCTCAGGTAGAGATGGCAGATTGCTGTGTTCTTCGGTAGGATCGATGAGCAGTGGAGCATCCTGTATCTCTCTGACCCTATTTTTAAGCTCGTTGGCGAGAACCTCTTCGGAACGGCTATTGTGTCTGGTATGGGTTTGTTCCCAGTGATCTCGTAGCTTAGGTACCCGACTCTGCATTGAAGCCATGTCGAATGGTACGGCATCAAATCGAGGTAATGTTTGACGGAGCTGACATGGTGTCAAGTCATTCCGGGAGAGCTTCCCCGCTTTCAATCAAGTAGCCCTCGACATGTGTGGGCTTTTGATAGGGCCCTGTATCTGGCCAGAAAGGGAAATTTCGTTGCAGTCAACCGCATTGCAGGATGTTTGCCTCAATGACTTTATTGGATAATGAGAAACGCTCCGACCAATCGAAACGCAACCTCATGGGTTTACCGTAATATACCGGTAGGATTGCATCCATACACAAGGGTTACAAAACTGTTACATGAAAAATAAGCATTGCTGAGAAGAGCGGACGTGGACGAAAATCATTTTGGCATTGGACGAATAATCGCCATTGACGAACTAAAGTCTAGCTTGTACAGTTTTTCCGTCCTGTTGAAGAACATTGTCTATCAGTTCCATAGCCTGATATAACCTCCTTTCTTGCAATTTTGGGGCAACCACTTGAATTGTCAGCTTGGTATTTAGGTATAACCTCCTATCAATGTTTTTGGTATCCCCTAGCTTATGTTAGTTCGCTGGAACTTGATGAGATACAGGTGAAAACGTACACAATGCTCTGTTTGCCTTGTCCCAGCTCCCCAGTACCGGTGTTGTGACTTCACCATGCAAATCCGCCTCCTTGAAGTCTCGCACTGGCAAAGTCCCAGCTGGGTAATCTAGCAACACGAAACTACTAGTATAGCTGACACCATTCCATCTATCAATTGGTGGTGTTGGGTGCGGAGCAACGGGGCAAACGAATGCATCGATCTGCCGGCCTGTTTTTGGGTCTTTCCAAATCTTCAGTATCTCTGTCTCAAGCTCCGTCTTCTTGGCATAAAAGCCTACTATTTTGTCAAGTTGCGTTGGAGCTTTCCGCCGCAATCTTGTGCTTAGCCAGTTGGTCAGAGGCTCTCCTGTCTTCTCTAATAAATCAAACATGGAGTTTGCTCCGTCAATCCCGAAGAAGCTGTTGGCCAGAGATTGGCATTTCTTGAAAGCTGGCGCGTCTATTTCGACGACCTCAACTCCCGACTTCCTCAGCGTCTGTACAGCCTCATCCAAAGCCTTGCTGACCGGAGGTAAAGGAGTAATCAAGTCATCCGTCCGAATGACACCTAATAGCGGCTTCTTCGCCATGCTTCCCTGCTCCTCCCATCTCCCGTAAATACAATCCGGGTCTTTTTCCCATGGTTGGGCATTCGAGACTGTTTTCAAAAACAGTTCACAGTCTCTCATACTTACAGCAATGGGACCTGCACTTGCAGTCAAGCCAACTTGACGGGCTCCAGGCTTCGCCCCGCTTTCTAAGCCGGCGTCCGGAACTCGTCGCGAACTTGGTTTGATTCCATAGACCCCATTGACCATTGCTGGAATACGTATGCTACCCCCAATGTCTGTGCCAACACCAAGAAGACTACCTCTCATAGCCACTAGAGCACCTTCACCACCGGAACTGCCTCCTGCTGTAACTCTCCTGTCGCGAGGATTTAGGGTACGCCCAAATAAGTGATTGTCTGAGTCCAGCGCCATTAACGTTTGTGGAACATTCGTTTTGCAGTATAGCACAGCTCCTTGTTCCAGTAAAATGTCCACCAATGCCGCATTCTCCGTAGATGGATTTTCTGCAAGACTCGCAAGTCCAATAGAAGTATCGTAGCCTTTGACCTTGAACATGTCTTTCAACGAAATTGGTACGCCATGCAAAGGTCCCACCACCCTACCCGTCTTCTTATATTCTCGATCGAGGTATTTGGCGCGAGCAATAGCGTCGCCGAAGAAAATCTCCGTGAGACAATTGCAGACTTGTTGAGCAATAGCTGCGCGTTTGCAGAATGCGATTGTGACTTGCTCTGCGGTAAGGCTACCGGAGCCGATAGCTTGTGCAAGAGAGGTGGCATCGTAGTTTCCGGTGATTTCGAGTTCTTTAGAGCTTAAAATGCCGGATGTTCGAGGAATTGAGCGTACATCGAGGGTATTCGAAGAGGGCGGGGAGGAGAGGCGCCATTCGGAGGGGATTCGGGATTCGCGTTCTGCCTGCTTGCGTCGTGCAATGGCTTTGTATGGAGCTTCGGTGGCCATATCTGGTAGAGAGGAGTAATAATGGCATCGACTTGCAGTTCTGATATTTGGAGTGGAAAAGGAGGAGGTATGGTAATGAAAGAGGGTGGTGGTCAATCTGGGGTAAAAGTGGGGAAGCAAGCTAGGAAGCCGAGGAAGTCGTTTCTGGAAATTCATACCCGTCACCTATCACTGACAAAACATGAAACTCTAGATAATGAGAAAGCATCTCAAACAATTTTAGGTGCGAGGGTAGGCAATGGCCAGAGGTTCGTAAGAAGTGGGGGTTCAGATGACAAGGCTGACCAAAATACAGGCCCACCGGTGCCTTGATCAAGCATTCTCCTACATCACCAAGGTCGAAATATCTCATCTTTTAGTAGTATAGCTTATATTATGCACACAATAGGGAGGTAACTGGTCTATTATTATGATGAAGCCAGCCATTTCCCAATTTTTCTAGTTTCATGTCTCACTGCTAAAGTAGTCGAGTTGGACATACTTTTTTTATTTTGATAAAAGTGTCCTTAACAAAGTTTATGGTTATTTGGGCTCTATAGTCAAATTAATCACAAGATGTGAGGCTTTGATCCATAGGCTTTACGTAGCGGATTGAATTAATGGTTGTTTACCATCTCTTCTTGTATATATTTTACCCTCAGCCAGTCATACCAAAATATCTTGAAACCGACAAATAAAGCCCGAGCTTCCTCCTCAAAGTGTGTCTGAAAATACTGTACATGCTCGGCTCCTTGCAGACAAACCGTTACTTGGTCAGACCCGTTACACGGCATATTTTGGCTTCAGAACAAACGCCCGTCCCTAGCCTCTTGACCAAAGCCTCAGAAAGGGTCCTTCTACATCCAAAGATACTATCCACATACAACGGTGATGGCGGGAATCACACATATGGCCAGTATCACGTTTTCCCGAACTCTTCCTACCAGCAATGTTGGGCAACCCGGCGGCCCTCAACCCCCCATTGAAGAGTTCCATCAATTTCCGAAACTCCCTCCAGAAATCCGATGCAAGATCTGGCAAAAGCTTCTCGACAATATCGAAAGTCGGATAGTTGGCTTAGAGCCAAAGATTGCCGGCAATTCCATTCCATCCATTCTCTACGCCTGTCTTAATGCCTGCGGAGAGAGTCGCGGCGAAACACTTAAAATATACGATCGCTGTATCACCAAGTTCACGTGCCGAAATGGTCCAGCGAGCGAGTACATCATCTTGTTTAACTATGAGATCGATACTCTTTTCATGTGAGTCTTCATCTCTGAACAAATCGATTGCGTAGGCGTATGTGTAGTAGCTGGAACATACTTCCTGCGTACCTCAAAAGATCGTTGCCGTACCGTTTCATAAGACCCAGTTGCTTTTCACTTCGTTTGACGAGAATGCGTAGCTGACTTAAGACTCTCAAGGGATCTTCCTTCCGGTTGCAACATGTTCGGATTTCAGACCCTCCCCGGTGGCATGAAGAGGGTAGGCCTGCAGGACATGGCACTCTGTTCCTCAATCAAATGCGACAAAGTCAAATATCTGCTGACTAGTCGAGATTATTGGAAATGTCTCCATAACAGTTATTCGCATCAAACCTCCTGCTCTTTCACGTCATTTGCTGTCTCGTCCTTCGTGGGCCTAAAGGAGGTAAGTTAAAAGAAGCCCTTGTTTGCACCATGGATCGGAAATGAAGGAATTGAGAATGTCTCACGGGTTTTGAGACATTGTCCTTCCGGGTCTCGCCTGCTTCTCATATAGCCACATACTGATTGTTTGATAGATAATGTTCGCAACGAATAAACCCGACAGAAGTGCAGTCCCCGAGCGAGTCAACCTCCTCACTGATCATACTATTAATCGTACTGTGGCTGGGTCTGCCGTGACAAGTCACCCAGGGATTCCATTTGGACCACGTGGTAGACACACTGGTAGGAAAATGGATATAAAGTTCATGGTTGACTGGAGTCACTTTGCGGACAGCGAAAAAAACAAGGAGAGAGAGTGTCCGTCCCTGAAGATAGTGACTTATCACTAGGGGTGAAATAAGCATTACTACAGGCATATTTGTGTGTTTTCCAGCTTTCGAAAAGTTGCCCGTGGGTCTTTGGATGCATTGTGGGATATCTTTTGCTGGGCGGGGCGGGTACAACATGGGTGAAAATGTCTGTAGGCTTTGATGCGAGGCACTACTCGATAGAGTACTTGTAGGAGGGGAGGAGACCGAGTGTCTAGAATAATACATCAATAACACCAAACTACCGAAATAACATTCGATCTGACTGTGGATCCTTGAAGTGCAATTGAAAATTTCCAAAGAAGCTTCCAACACAATTGCAAAAAGGTTCCAGGAGATCAAATAAACAAACGAGCTCATTTCTTAAACTCCCAACCAAGGTGATTGTAGAATGCCCACATGTTACCAGCTAGATCATGATCATGACCAACTTTGGGTGAATATCTACTCTCCATCAGTAAGCGACTACTGCTACCCAATACCGAATTTTCTGCCTTGAGTCTCCTCTTCTTAACAAACCACAACAGTGGCAACCATGAAAGCCATGGCTGTCCCCACGCTCAGCACGTTCCATCCATTCCCGCGCCTTCCCATCGAACTTCGTCTCATCATCTGGAAGCTAGCTGTCGATGAGCTTCCAGGCCGCGGAGTTGTGATTAGGCCAAGAACCACCGGCAATCCTCCAACGGCACACGTCAACCACGAAAGCCGTCTCGAGACCCTCAAACGTTATCAACTCATCAAAAGCGAAGAGCACGATCACTTTATCAACAACGACAACGATATACTATACCTCAACTCAATTGTCTCCTCCGCATTAAAGGATGGTCTTAACATTCCTACTTTCGAACTGCCATGTATGGCGTCCCTGAAGAACCTTCGAACCCTCGTTCTAAACCTGCGTGACGTTCCACCACTGCCGCTCAAGTTTACCTCGACATCCACATTGGTTTCCGACAAGCGAAATGCCCGCAAACGATTCTGGAAGCTTCTCGCAAAAGCATTTCCAAATCTAACCCAACTATACATCGTTGATCCCGAGTCGCAACGCCCTACTGAGCGGGAAGCCAAGGAAGTGGAGATGGGTTCGGAGGTGTGGGAGTTACAGAAACACTTGTGGAAGACGACGAAGAATATGTTCCGGGAAGAACTTCGGCGAGGGCCGGGCTGGATAAAGAGGCTGGAGGTGGGGTTTTGTGGTGTCAATATAGTTCTCGGGACTGTTGAAGAAAGGTCGCATATCTTGATGTACCATCAAGAGTTTCTGTGAGTGCTCATGGGAATATCAAGCTTTTTGCAAATTTGAGGGGCAATACGTAGTCCCATAATGAAAATTCCTGATGGTATAACCTTTTGCCACCTTTGAAACCTCGACCCCAAATGATATGAAGACCCTGTAAAAAGCTCGACGAAGCACCTACTTACAGCAACCATTCTTGTCTATTGAGTCAACCGACGAGACTTACCCAGAAAACTTCCAGAGTAATGAGGTTACGGGTAACGTGTTTCTGACATTAAACTTATCTTACCGCAACATCATGACCATATCTCCAACTGCACGCTAGATTCCTCTTACATTCGACTTAAGCTAGTCTAAAACAAGAAAAGAATCTCCCAATCATCAGGCACCTTTTGTCTCCTCTCCCCCTGCACCGCCATCTTCAGCCTACCGCATCAACCCGAAAATAAGACCCCGTGAATGTCTCACTGGATATGGGACTTTGTTATGGTCTTATTTTCGGGTCCATACGTTAAACGACCTCCACCATAAGCTCTTCGACAACATCCAAAAGAGTCACCTTTGTACACAACCCCAGCAGCTTCGCATCATCCAGACTGCACTCAACATACGCAAAGAGATTTACTCTTTGGACTGCGATTTTGTTACTGGGGAAGGCTCCGCTGTCCCGATGTCTTTGTTCGAGCCTGACGAGTTTGCTTTTGGGGCTGAGATTGGTGGGGGCGTTGAGTACAGCCAGTATGAACTTGAGGTTGCTGTACAATAACAAAAGTTAGAGGAGCATATTCGAAGGGATTCCGAGTCATCGAATATGATATTGGAGCTGGACCGTGGAGATGTGGAGAAGTGATTGGAGGGAGGCTCTTGTGTAACATACGGGCAGGACTCGTCCAATAACTTCCACAAATCAAATGACCCATGCCGGTACACGGTGGTCATTTTCTTCATCTCCTCCACATTCATCGCCAAGTTCTTCACCGGTGTAAGCCACGTAGGATAAAGTTGAAGTGCCGCATGAAGGACCGATGGGTTACGCTTCTTGCCAATTCGGAATCGGTGGTTGAGGTACAGGATATCCTTATCGTAGTTGATGTAAAACCGAAAGTTGAAATTTTCTTGCAGGCTCTTGCAGGTCTTGTATTGAATCTCGGTTTCGGATTTTGCTTCGTGGCAAGCGTAGATGAGGCTGGGGTTGTTGTCCCAGTGTGGCTGGATGCAGGCAGTCCGTCCTGGAAGGTCTTGGGCAGCGAGCTTCCATATCCAACGTCGAAGCTCGAGAGGAAGCTTGGGGAACCATTCGAAGGTATCGAATTTATCCTCAAGAGTGCGCGACTTCAACGCATCGATGTCTCTGGTAGAAGATCGAGAGCGGTAAGGCAAAGCTAGGAAGTTATGGGTGGTAGAAGATCGAACGCGGACAGGTAAAGCTGGAAAGATTGGCTTTAAAGCCTTATTTTTCTTTTTCGTCATTCTGGTAGTGTGGATTATCAAGTGGTGCTTCTCAAGGAAGGATTCAGGTCGACTCTAAGGAAATGCCGGCCTCGAGCCCCACCCCGCAACCTCTCCTTTTTTAAGCGAGCACCGGTCAATTCAATTACTGACGGTACCGCGCGGGAGCTAGACTTCACCAACTATGACATATTAGGCTTTTCATCTCGAAAATATTTCTTCAATTCACATCACAGCAATCATCTAAGCATGGCAAGTTGCCAGGAAAAGCAAGACAGACCCGCGGTCACATCTCAGGTCACCAAACCAAACGAACTCCAGACAAAAGTATGCAGCTTCACCTGTGATCAACTTTGAAGGGTATATGCTGATATACTTGACAGAATTACAAAAATGCAACATCAGAATCGAAAGGGGGCTCTCAAGAACAGCAGTCACAGCGTGATGTAAGAAAGATTTCAATGTGTTACAATACCCTGAATTAAATTTGCTGACATTCAAAAGTTCAACTTATTTTCTAAACTTCCTGTTGAGCTCCAAATAGAAGTTTGGAAACACGCCATCCGTGACATTCCCGGTCGTCGCATCAAAATTACCAGGGGCAGAGGGTTTAACCGTGAAGTCATACCTGGCCTCTTGCAAGCTTGCCATGACTCGAGAAATGAGGCATTGAAGACCTTCCGGCGCGTGGATTACGATAGACCTTTCAATCTTCATTGCGCCAGGAGACTTATCGCATTCATCAACTTCAAAATCGACATTGTCGACCTCGGGCAGATGGTGCATATACGAAATAAATTGGAACCCCTGCTTCCCCATTTTAACCAGTATACCACGCTCAAGCAGCTAGTAGTCGATCCTAGTTATTCCAATTCGGATGGAGTTTGGAAAGAATTGAGAATCCTTCATGAGTTCTGCCCTGACCTGAGGATTATATGCCTAAGCAACCGCAACATGTCGTCAAGTAGATCGTACTCCAAGTACTTTTGCCACTCATACGGGGGTCAGATACAAGATTTGCAGAAAGAGGAAAACCTTACAAAAGTAAAACTTAAGGTTATGAAGTAGGAATAAGTAGATGTGGAACGAGAACTCGGATACGATGTAGGATGATACGGTCCGAATGAATATTGTCCCAGTTATCAAGCCAAGTTCAAAACTCTTACAGCGTTTCCTCCCAGCGCCGCCTTCTCCTCTTGACTTCCTCCCCCCAAAGCACCCTTGATCGCCTCATAATTGGTCTCTACACTTGCCCACTTTCCACCTTTTTCCTCTAAGGGAGGAAAGAACGGATGGTCAGTGCCGAACATCACTCTGTCTTTGCCACTTGCTTGGATGGCAGCCTTCAACCCAACTTCACTGTACACCACGGCATCCAGATATATATTCTTCTTCAATATCTCCCACACAGTCTTCCTTCCCTTCCCAAGCTTTCCTTCAGCCTTGAGATGCCCATCGTGCTCGATGCAACTTTCTATCCTCCCCGCCAGGAATGGAAGGGTTCCTCCCGAGTGTGCTAGGATCATCTGCAATTCCGGCACCTTCTCAAATACCCCAGACAAAATCATCCTCGTAACCGCAATCGTAGTCTCGAGCGGAAATCCCAGAGCAAGAGGGAGCACGTGTCCATAGTCATTCGCTCTTTCTCCCCATACCGAGCTTGGCAGTCCGTAATGCGGGTGCAAGAAAATGGGCAGCTTCGCATCTTGCAACGCCTGAAAAATAGGCAAGAGCTCTGGGTCATCTAGTCCCTTCCCCAAGCCAGTCGTTCCGAGAATAATCCCCCTCATATACTTCAACTCCTTCAATCTTGCGATTTCCTTGACAATGACCTCCTTTCCCCCACTTAATGGCAAAGCCGCAAATGCAAATAACCTCCCCGGAAACTTCCCACATTCCTCGTTAACTTCATCATTGATTCCCTCCGCAGCTTTTGCTGCCTCTTCAGCCGGTACCCAGTCCAGCCAGGGGTTTGCAAGTGAGATGACTGAGATGTCGATGGAGTGCGTGTCCATGAACTCTATCTTTTTATTGATATCATAGTACTCCGCGCCCCACCGGCCGTCCCCTAGAAGTACTTTCCGTATCTTCAGCGGGGAGAATGACTAGGCGGAGCGAGGAGGACGGTGGGAAGGAGCGGATATAGGGGATGCTGGAGCGGGATTTGAGGAGGGCGATGTAGGAGGGCGGGTAGACGTGGGTATGGATGTCCACTACTGGGGATTTTGTTTCTGCCATCTTTGTTCAGTTTCTTTGAACTATGAAGATTGAAGAAGGACACGAGATAATTCCAAGAAAATCACACTTCAAAACAATTACACACCAGGGTTGCAAAATCTTTATTGTACCCCGCGCCGCGCCTATCGGACCCCGCCTTCCTTATCGCGCCCTGCCAAGGCATTCCTCACCTGCCACTCTAATATACTTCCTCTCCACCCCATCTATGAAGGCGGAGGGCGGCTTTGTCCGAGAACAGCAGATTATTTGCGTCCAAGGTAACGAAGTAAAGAATTCATCAAGAATTTCCATCACAGAAATTGACAAATTTCCCTACATTCCAACTGACATCTCAGAATGGCACCCCAAACCAGCGCCGTCAACGCAGACAACCTCTTCATCCCCGTACGTACCTCTCCTCCCATCTCAAAAACTCTCACTAACCTCCTCC
>QGMK01000032.1:0-59799 GCA_007825345.1 Lachnellula suecica | reverse complement strand
TATTAAAAAATAAATTATAATTTTAATTAAACTTTTATTAATTAAAAATATATAAAATATATTTTTTCTTTTTATATTTAGCTAGCGCTATATTTATAGCTCGAGAATAATTAATGCTTTTTTAAAAAGAACTTCTTTATAAAAAGCTTTTATTATTCGGTTTAAATTCGAGTCGATTCGGCGTATATAAGCTGGGTATAACAATATAAAGACACGTCTTATCGATTTCGAATTCGGCCACGTGGCTATATCGTGGATTTATCGATTGTAAATGCTTCAGCTTTATTAGATTAGGAGATCTAGCTACTGATATTCTCCGCCGCGTGAAGGCAGCTCTCGTGGAGGACCTTAGAACGCTCCTTCCTACCCAGTAATAACAAAACTGGCAGACCTTAACTGAGCATATAAAATATCAACGGAAATCTAACTTCCTTAGATGATCAATCAAATCAGACTTGTACCTCGAATGGAACACGGCGCAGCTTCGCGGGTACAGTCAGTTTTGCACCCGTTTGCACTTGCGAAATGTGACAGCGGTAGTAGAAAACTTATCGCTTGTGGAACATCAAGCAGCGATGCCACTATAACTTGCTGTCAACTTTGGATCTGCTGTCAATTTACGTTTGCGCTCCTGCCGTTCGTCTCTGCTCAAGAAGCCCCCGGTGGAACTTTCTTTTGCTTCTTGATGGGATTGCTCACACCATCGGCACCTGAGAATGTCCACTCGTTTTGGACGCGCTGTTGAAAAAAAGAAAGACTGTAAACGTTTATAGGAAGCAAGACGTGCAAGGAATCTGCAGTACCGGGGAATGTTCAATGGCTTGATCCAATGTTCCAAGCAGAGCACTATCACCGAAGAGGCTGTTTGAAGCAACACCCGAATCGCGACGAGAATGCCCTGGATGCTTCGGAGATTGCGACATGGAAGTAGGGGTATCATAGGAATACAACATGAAATGCGGTAGTACGAATATGTCGTCTCCCGAGATTAAGTACCAAGCTAGGATATCAGGCAAAGTGCAGATATTGAAAAAGTAAACTAAAGACGCTTTGAATGAACACGTTATCGGCATATTCACAGCACGAGGGAAGAATGTGGAGAGACAAACGCAACATCTCATATTATCGCATGGCAACAAAGAAAGCCCGCATGCATGAATCGTGGTCTAAAACCGGGTATTTGTAAAAAAGGAAAGTCCACCATCGCTCATCAACTGATCTGCCATCCTCCCCCATTAAATGCTGATCCTAATACGCGGTGTGGGAATCACACGTAGACGTGACTCGACTCCTCCTAGACCCTACTCGTTGTGCCCCTGCTGCGTCTTCCGCCAGCCTTGCCGCAGGTGAGGCAGGAGATGATGATGTCGAAGAAGGCGGCGATAGCTCCGACGATGGCTTGCAGGACGGATGCGATGCCGTTAACGATGGCCATGAGGCAGGCGCCGATGGTGTGGCAGAGAGATTCGATCTATTGGTATGTTAGAAGCTGATGCAGAAGGCGAAGCGCGAGGCTGGACTTACGCATGATACGACGGCTCCCATTTTGAAGATATTGCGCTGAGCGACTTGATTATTTGTTTGGTGTTGGTGGTATTTGTGTGTTTGGTTGAAGATGAAGAGTTGTTTGTGTTTGTGTTCAAGTGCGGAGGTTGATATTGGAGTTGAAGTGTGATGGAGGAAGAACTTGGGCAAGAACGATGGCGGCTTGCTTAAATATATTGACCTTGCACTCCCTTACGCAGAGTATTTCTGCAAGGGGTCACGTCATGGCAAATTTCCGCCCAAACAACAAACACTGCAATCTGCGGTATTCAATTCTTTATTATGACGTCGTTGAGCGGATCGCGATTCAAAACAGTATCGTATCCTGGTCATCAGATGATTGCGACAGGTCACCCCATGTCGGAAATTCCTTGTCTGTGCAGTCCATTGGCGGGTGGAGATTTAAGGTGTTGGCGAAAAAACAAGGAAACATGAAGAGAGTTTCCAAGACGAGTAAGGGATGTGCACTTGATACCACGCTAGACTAGTCTCAGATGGTCAGCCACACTTCCTGCATGGATCGTCGATGCGACGCAGCCACACTGTGGCGGTGTTGTCAGGAGGCATAGCGCCACACGATGGGAGGAATGGAGGAATGTCTCCGAGGCGTTTGATCGATCCATCGAGCATTACGAGTACCGGTACTCGAATACACCGTGTTGCGGGTGCGGATTCTGCTTATCTTCAAACATGTGCTGGGGTGTAAGCTTTAGACTTTGGGCCTAGACTCTCGAAAATTTCAGCAGTCTTTGCAGACCAACTTAACCAACTATTTTCGGAGGTCTAAACTCCAGCCTCATTTAAAAAAACAAGCTTCGTAGTCAACTGCCCTAGAGATGAGCTACGCCGGCCAGCTAGGATCATTAACTTGAAACTCAAACTAAGAGCGCTGGCTTGAGCACACAGCTTCGAGATACGAAGTAAGTTTCCTCATTTCAAATCTTGTTTAGAATTATAGGTCGGTATTTTAACTTCCACCCATCTTGAGTAATTAAAGTAGACTTCTAATGATGCGGCTGAATAATAGGAACCTTAATTCTCATATGAAAAGCGTCCTTTGAAATGAACTCTTACATAACTTCAATTCCAACCGTTTGCAAAAATTCTCCGAGAATGGCATCAGTCAAACCACGCGAGCTCTCGCCTGCAAGTCATCGCATTCTCAGTGCCAGCCGTAAAATACCCGACTGAATCTTCCAGGGGGCCGGAATCGATGTAATTCATGTAGTGAACTGTGGTAGTTACTATTCTTGCAACACTCATCATCTTCTATTGAAATTCTGTAAAACCAGACATCGCATGGTAGGTCTGTCTGTTGAATAGCGAGAGTCCTCCTTTCTCTTCGTGCAAGCCGGTCGATGGTGCAACTCAGCCTGAAAATAGCCTCTTCAATTTCACCAGTGCCCGGATGTCCTATCACCGTGAAAGCGCGCAGATGTTTCAGACTTCCTAGTGGGTGGTTGGATGGCCTTAGTAACAAATCGTAAGCTGTCGCAGGAGAACTCTCGAGAGCCGAGGAACAATAGGCCGGTGGGTCTTGAGACGACGACACCTCATTCCCATCACCATCTTGAACCTCCAACTGGAGATCACGAAGCTTGTGGTTCCCCTTGAATTTGTTGAAGACCTCCCTCAGAAGCACCGTGTCGGAATAAACGGTTCTCAACGAAATACCAATATCCCTCAAATGTACAGTATCGGGTCCAATGGAGTCGAGAAAGCGGAGACAAGAAGTAGGGCTTTTGAAAACGAATCTCGCACGGTTTAATCTGAGGGCACGAGTCTCGTCGAAAATCTGACGGCTAGTGAGAGAGAGGTTCGTCAAACAGCGGCAGCCACGGAAATCATACCCCTCACATCTTCGAGTATCGTTATCGAGAAGATAGCTGCATATTTGAAGACGCAGTTCAAGAGGAAGCCCGAGAAGGGAAGGAGTTGCAGCGACTAGTTCCGAAGCAGCTTTCGCATGGGGGTCGGCGAGAGATGAATTCGTGAATGGTAAGTCGGGAGTCGCTGAGGACTTGCTATTATATGATCGTTCCATTTGATGGAGCGAACGTGCTTTCGATAGATGAGTTGAAATCTGGCGGTTGTAATGTTTGCTTTTATGATAGACAGGCGGCAAGGCTGAGAGGGTTCGCGCTACTACACAGTATTAGTAATCCTGTTATGCCGCTAATCATGCAAGGCTACTAACTCCAACCCCACCGCACTTTGATTGCAGCCTGAACTTTTCGTTCAACACCTGTTCCTCAAATCATCTATAACTCACCAATAAACACACTCGTCTCTTCCACGAATTAAGTTTTAGCCATGGCGCGAACACCTATCAAGATTCCGGGTAAGAGGAAACCCAAGACGAACACAGGAGAAATAAGTGCTCCGGTAATTTCACCCTGCGAAACATGCAAGCAGTCGCTGACTTAGTCAACAGAGTAAAAGAGGAGGCCGGCCTCTGAAACTAACCCCCTCGACCAAGAAACGGCAGCATTCGCCTGAAGTCTCTTCAGCAGTCAAATTGCCAAAGGAGAGATCCATGAAAAATATGAAATCAAAGCGCAAGATGTCCGCCCTCGAGAGACTTCCCGCGGAGTTACTCGAGAAAGTATTCCTCTACGCAATGAATATTTCTCTTCCTCGGTCTAGTCCTGTGATTGCGGGCCTTTTAAGCAGCGAGTATATTTATATTAAGACGATGATTGCTGCTTTTGATCCGACGTGGGACGCCACTCATGGACGGATTCCCGAGGTATGGTTACATGCTTGGGATTATGCCGTTGCCGATCTTCAGGTAAGTTACTAGATCCAGCAAACAGGACGTTTCTGACCTACTTGTTACCAGACGGAGATATTGCGGTGTCGGTGGGCTACTCTTCCTGTTATTCTGAGGGCCAAAACCACGTGGGTTCAGAAATACGCCAGCGATCGGGTCTTCATTCCACAATGTAAGTTACTCAATGTCTAGCTTCCCCCAAAGCCCTAACACTTTGATTGTTAGGGTTTATAGGAGCCACTCGGGACGATGGACACGTATTCATAAACGAGGACAATGATGAAGCTCCAATTGACATGACTGCCGAGGAGTATTTTGATGCAAACTTTGCCCGGTTCACGAACTTTCATCTACAAGACGAAATCCATCTTCGATTTGTTGTAAGTGTATCCAACAACGACATCCCAATCATGTTGAGCCGCCCTCACGATGTCTGAAAGCTGCTGAACCATAGCCGCGTCAAAGAATGTAACGCTAACTCTATTATTTCATAGTGGGATGAGAATTTGGATGTTGAAAAAGGTGTGAAAATACCAGAAACTCTCCTAATGGGACCGTGGACGGAAGAGATGGTCAGGCATCTCTTCTGGTTCGTGAAGTCTGGCGCAAAGATTGATTTCCTCAAGTCCACGCGTGGTGAAGTGAGTAATCCATACGGGGAATTGATAAAACTAGGCTGACCAGATCGTAGGTGGCCATTGATGGTTTACTATATGCCATCTGCGCTGGAGACACACGCGTTATACACCTTCTGCAAGAGGCGGGCCTAAGACAAAGGTTCGACATTGGTATAATACTTTACGCTGTTCGAAATGCGGGCGGTAATAGACTTCAAACGGTTATGCATCTATTGATGCATGCGGGGATGTTTACCGCGAACTGGGGTAGGCATTTTCCTAGGATGATAGAAGAGATCGCGCAGGTCAGAGCTCAAGCGCAGCGGGAAAATGACGAAGAGACATTTGATTTGACTGGTAAATGGGACAATCTTGTTCATGAATTTTTGGGTTATGAGCCATGATGAGGTACCCGTTTAGGTAATAGGTTGGAAATGTCATATTGTTCTCCTGTCTATCGTCGGAAAGTCAGAGAAATTAGTAGTTATTTTGTCAATCTTCAGCTCATGAGCTTAAGCAACAGGTGCTCTTTGAGTTACTGTACGCTCTACTCAAATCATTATTAAGGGTGAAAATGCAAAATAAGTCATGGTTATCATCTGGAAACAGTAATCCAAGTTAATTTAAGTAGTAGCCTATATAGTAAAATGTCACAGATGCGTTGCAGATCGAAAAATAAAGCTTCCATTTTCCTGGCCACTTACTCGAGTTGACCAATCATGTGATAGCCCCCGATCCCGTTCGGATTTTCCAAGCTTCCAAAAAATCACCACAACCACCAAGCTCCCATGAAAGCGCTCTGACAAGCAGAACCAGATCGCAATAGCTATCCAGCTGCTATGCGGTCCGCTCTATATGTACCAGCGCCATCATCAACCCTCCTCAAATTTCTAAAGTCGCAATCCGAAGCCATCTGCTTTTTCTCGCCCAACACTCGACCGGGCTTTCTCCTCGAACATGCTACATCTAGTTCTCCCCAGCTAAAACCTGTCCCAATCAGCAGAGCTTCGAGGGCTTCTGCGAGATGTGTTTCGACTACCGATGCGCGCCATACGCCTCTTGAGGCCGGATTCCTGAATTTCGATTTTCGCTGGCCGCGTCCGCAAGCCTCCCCTCTACACACACAATCGAGCCGATGCAGGACTGCTTCTAGAAACCGGGGCTCGAATGATGCCAGAGTATTGTTAGCACACCGTAAAGCTTCAACAGGGACAAGGACGTGGATGCAAAGGCTATGGGGCTCCAAAGGGTCCAAGGGGGGAAGACCGCTACAGCCAGACGACCTCCCATCATCATTACGGGGGCGGGAAGATAGCGGGGACACTTCAGTGTTCAGTTTGGGAAGGTCTGTATCTGCAAAAGCTGCGGCGCAGCCGAAACTGCGCTGCACAGAGCTTGATGAGAATGGGAATGTGGTTCTGGCAAGCGGGGAGTTCAAGAAAAGCGAGCTGATTGCAAAAGTATGCCGTGCCCTGAAATATTCTGTTTGAAGTAATGACTAATGGGTGTAGTATGGACTTTTGCCCCGAGATCTACGGAAAATCGATTCCAGTCTCCTTCCACATATTCTTGTTCGCCCCTCTGCGATCCTCATCAACCTCCTCCACCTCCGCGTCCTCATCAAGTCCAACCGAGTGCTTGTCTTTGACATGTATGGAACTACAGACTCCTACAACCAATCGGCATTCATCTACGACCTTGAAGACAAGCTCCGGCAAAAAACAAACTCTGCAGCGGCCGGAGGCTTGCCCTACGAATTCCGAGGGCTAGAAGCAGTCCTTGTATCAGTAATCACAAGTTTAGAAAAGGAGTTTGAGAGCGTGAGAGACCCTGTGGTGAAGGTTTTAAGGGAACTAGAAGAAGATATCGACAGAGACAAGCTCCGCCATCTCCTCATTTACTCCAAGAAGCTCGGAACCTTCGAGCAGAAAGCAAAGCTCGTTCGAGACTCCATCGACGAGCTCCTAGAAGCAGACGACGATCTGGCTGCCATGTACCTGACCGAGAAATCCCACGACCTGGTCCGTGGAGAGGACGACCATACCGAAATCGAGATGCTGCTGGAATCGTACCATAAACTGTGCGATGAAATTGTTCAAGAATCTGGGAATCTGGTCTCCAATATTCGCAACACGGAAGAGATGTAGGTATTCCTCATCTTCTCATCCAAAGTTCCAGCTAATGAGAAAACAGAGTGAAAGCCATCCTAGACGCAAACCGCAACTCCCTCATGCTCCTAGACCTAAAATTCTCCATCGGCACTTTAGGCATCGGCTCCGGCGCCTTCGTAGCCGCGCTCTACGGCATGAACCTGAAAAATTTCATGGAAGAATCCGACATGGGCTTTTGGGGCGTAACAGGCTGGTGCGTCGTCTTCGCTGGCATTGTGTGCAGCTACGGCCTCACGAAGCTGCGGAAGGTGCAGAGGGTCAGCATGTGGGGCGAAGCGGGGCGCCGGGGCCGCAACTGGAGGGTCGCGGAGCCGGATCTGGAGATTGGAAGGCAAGAAAGCTTAATGAGGCAGATGCGCTTGAAGAATGAGAGGCAGTGGGCGTCGGAGGATCGGAAGGAGAGTTTGCTGCAGCAGAGGAAGGAGACGACTATGATTGGTGCGTCGGCGGCTGCGTCGAAGGCGGCGGCGAAGGCGGCGAAGAGGTGATGTATCAATATAATACCAGGTTTTCTACTCAAGAGTGGGCGTTTTGGCTGTATGACATTACAGGTGGGTGTTTCGGCGTTTTTGTGATAGATATAGAGTTTAGATATCAAGATTCTTCTCTCCCTTCAGCCCCTGGCATGCATAGTTCGCACCCTTTTCATTTCCATCTGCTCTTTCTTGTATGGGCGCGGCAGATGATTTTCCAAGTGGAAGGTATTACACAACGACTCGTGGGCCGTTCCACAAACGATGCACAGTTTCCTATCAATCCACGATCTCTGTCCCATCATCTCCAAACAAGTTTTTGAGATAGTCGCAAGGATTTTCGCCATCCCTCAATCCCCTACTTGCAAGGCCCCAATTTATAGTTCGACCAGCCTCCTTATAGTAAGTGCCACTGTCATCGGGCTCTAGTGCTCCCTGAACCACCTCAAGGTTGCTGGAGATAGCCACAAACAGCCTGAGTGGAACGTAGAGGTACTCTTCGCTTCGCCGTATAGTGAAGTAGTCGTTTGGGCCCAGATTGGATCTCAGTTGGATCAGGGCCTTTCGGACTAAGGCTTGAATACAGAAGCTGTAGAAGACGGACAGCCACCATCGAGCACCAGGCGTTTTGTTGTGCATGTTGTTTTTGTTGAAGAAAACTTTAGACAATTCTGTAAAGTAGATTGAGATGTGCATATTCACACTTTCTATGCACTCAGCTTTGTTATTGGATGGGTCAGAGGCAATTCGGATTGCTTCTAGGCAACTGCGTAAGCAAATGAGCGACTGCGCTATGAGGTCGTCCTAATAGAGAGTCAGTGTTTTCTTCAATTATGCAAGTGTTCTCTGCCCGGTCAGAAAATCAAATTTCGTGGCTACAAAGCCACGCGAACTTGATAGTGACAAAGAGCGAAGGTCGACGGCATTTGCAGCATGATCCATAGAAGACGCGATTCTTACATTTTCCAAGCTCGCTTGGTAGACAGCCGCTCGAGTGAGAAGACCGATTAGGTCTGTATATCCATAATTTTCGATGATAACTGAACTTGAATGGAAGTTGTTGAGAAGCTCCCAGAGTATTGCAAGTATGCACGCCTTTAACGGGTCCAGCGCTGTTCTTTCTGGCTGCGTAGTGATTGGGAAGCAAGCATCTGATAGTCCATTGAAGAACAACAGGCGAATATGGCTAGGGCTAATTTCCTCGATTGAAACTTGACTGTCCAAAAATGAGCTTTCGCTATGTGACCCAGTAGGGAACAATGCAGGATCAGGATTTCCTCCATCCACCGCCATCGCGTCTGATACAGCTTCGATCCGGGCCGATCGTTCATATGGATCTGCCTGATAGCACTGGAAGACGTTTCCAGGGTCAAAGCAAAACCTTTCCTCGTCGTTAAGCCGGGCGTTGACCCATGTGTCACGGTGAGCCGGGAATTTTGAAGACGTCGATTTAGATGCAGAGGCTGTATCTGGAATACTTCTCCCCTCGCAAGGTCTATACAGAAATTGCTCACAACCAAAGTCACCTCTCCTGCACGTGAGAATCCCCCACTTCGATTTACCACTGGGGCATAGACTACAGGGGTCCTTCGTACTGCACTGCAACAGTAATTTAGTATGTGCTGAGATGTTTGAAAGCTACACTTACAGCCTTCTTCAGGAATCTGCACCTCCAGCAAGCGTTTCCTATTTCCTTCAATGCCCTCATCCCAGCCTTCGCCGCCTCCGTCAATGGGCCTCGCCGTCCAGAGCAATTAGATCCTTGGCTTCTACCAGAATGTACGGAGACTGAGTCAAAGACAATCTCTTGGTATCCAGAGCCTGAGCTCTGCACGCTTGATCGCCGCATATCACTGTATCCAAGCCTATTGCGACTTTTCTCACCCCGCGCACTGCTCACCGATGCTTTCCTCTTCACTGGAGGCACAAATTGGGAATCTTTGGTGTCGGTACGACTGCTTCCAGTAAGGGCAGTATAAACAGCAAATGCTTTACCGGCTAGAGACACAATCCTCTGCTTCATTGTATTGTGTGAGCCCTCCAGGAATTGGAGTTGTTGCTGCGTGATATTATGCTCCAGCATGTTGTCCAAAATATCAAGAAATGGCCGGCCATCATTCTGATCTTCTTCAGCTGGAACGGTGCCTTGAGGATGATCAGACTTAGCTTCAAGTTGGGCAGATGTTGAATGGTCTGGACCGGGGATGCCCAAGCTATCGTCGGCACTTCTGATGGTTTCGATGTTGTGTAAGTTACTGCCATTGGGAGCATCAACTTCAAGTCCAAGTGGGATTTCCATTTTTTGCGAAACTGTAAACTCCTGGTGAAATGAATCCGTTGCGTCGACAACCTCGTCTTGGAACATGTCGAAATCAAAAAGATCACAATCCTCACTGTTAAACCCGGTGCTGAAGTTTCGCAGCGCATCCATATCAAAGAGCTCGCCATCTGCATGACTGGAAACAGCTTCTGAAAGATCGAATGGCTCCAGACTGGCTAATGGGGGATGCGCAAAGGCGTCTGCTGATACGCCTTCCTGATGACTGGCCAGATCGATGTCTGGGCGTTTTGGAGATCCGATATCGTCGGGCCGGCTTATCCTCACGATCCGCGAGGCTTTCGAATATTCATAGTCAAGACCTAATTTGAAAGCCAAAGTCTGAAGAATCTTCTGCTCTGAGATTGGATGATGCTCGAAAGTAATATAATCACGTGCGGGGTCCGTCTTGAAGATAATGATTTGGTTGTAAAGCTCAAGGGTTTCTCCGTCATTTAGGTCTATAGATATTAGTTGCATATCTTTAGTCGTGTATGGACAACTCACCTACTTCCATGTGGCCATATGGGAATGCCATTGTGAGAAATCTGAATCAGTGGTTGCAAAACGTCGAATGTTTTTACTTTTCAGCGCATACTTTGATAAAGGTATTCGTTGATTTGGTCCTGTCGTTCGGAACAAAGTCTAGTGAATTACAATAGTTTGACCTTGAAAGGGCAATTGTTTGATTCGATTCCCTGTCTTTTTGTAGGCAGTTGAAGTTGGAAAGACAATAGAATGACGGTTTAATTCAGGCTAGGCTTCGCCAAAGGGACTCCAGGCAGTGACCAATGCAAAGTAAGCGGCCTAAACAGAATCCATGCATATTCAAAATACTGGTGAAGGTAGGCTGGTGAAATTTTCGAAAGTATTTCAGAATCTTATGCCGTCTCCTGGCTCAGCCTTGCGAGTGTCCTACCCTAAAAGAGGAATAGCGCTTCGGGATTGTGGCTCTGTCGCAGGAAAAGGCGGACGTTGTTCTTTTGGATGGATTGATATGGACAGCGTTGTTTTGGATAAAGTATGCTCGTCAGCCCGTCGATCCAATCATTTTGCTCAAATCCGATGTCGCATCACTGTTTTCACGCCACACATTCATAACATCAAACTGGCGGACCTGCCAAACTTGGAGACTCAACCAGTATTCGCGACGTAAAGATAGAAATCGCAACCGCCTTTTCAGGACCGCTGGCTAGTTACGCAGAAACCGAAAGTCCGCCGTCGTATCGTATGCTCGGCGGATGGGGTTCAAAATGCGTATAAATCACCCAGCCCGCTACTGCAGAAGGAAGAAGTTCAACAACCAGCAACTTCTTCTTCCATGTCTCTGTGACTACTTCATATACTTAAGTGCGATAATATTTGACAACAAGCTTTTACTCCTACTCAAACTAAGCACATCTACAGACAAGGCTTTGAACTCTCGGCTATTTCCATTGCAATCATGAAGGGTAGCAAAGCACCAGTTCCAGGAAGCCAACCTCATCACACCTGCAACTATGAAGGCTGCGGTACCCCATTTCGTCGTCGATCTGACCTCGCTCGACATCAAGTTTCCATACATGGTCCTAAGGTTCAATGCTCAGAAGCAAAATGTGTGTATGCAACCGGCAGGGTCGATAAAATGAAAGAGCATGCAAAAAAGTTGCACGCCAACTCAAGTAAGTGTGAGGCTTGATTCAGAAATATATCTAGCTGACCATTTATCCTTCAGGAAGTGAGACTCGAGGTATCACTAGCTTTTCCGACAGCCAAAAAGACATCACTTCCACTTCCATCGTTCCCCTGAGTCGTAGCTATGACCCGATGAGAATCCACGACACTTCAGGATTCATCACGCCTCCCACTTCCGCTAGTTCATCAAGTTTCAATCCTTCAAGCTTCGCCTACCCCTCAAGCTTGGCGATTCCGTTCGTGCTTCCCACCAATATGTCCACGGACCTCTATGGTATCGGTGGATGGATCGATAACAGTTCGTTGGCGTATTTGTACCCGCACGATTTGTATGCGACCCAAGGCCCATCAACTTCCATCGGCGATGTGCCAAAACGAGAAACCTTCAGAAGCTGGGGAGAAGACTTCGCATATTCCATCCAGCCATCGCTCCACGGGAATGCAAACAATCGAGATTGATTAGAGTTGTTTGTTTAGGATCAAGCACTGAGGGCAGGGAATCATGGCAGGGCAAAAGTCTCTCTGGGTCTGTGTTCGGATTCTCTACTTGGAGTTCAGAATTTCAGAATAATGTCCCACAAGCTCATTGTTAGCGCATTACACAATTTTCTCATCATTTTCCTCGTGAGGCTAGGCCCCTTGAATCTCTAATATCGAAGATGGCATGATGGTAACAACCAAGTGGGGGGAAACTGATTCAAGAAATGGAATTCGTGGGGTATTGCCGCCATGGGAGACCATGCGGCATTGCTCAGCGTACAGACCACTCAAGCTTTGATTTATATGACCTTTTTCTCTTCTTTTTTCTCACTTTGAGATTGCCGTTTTTGAAGTGTTTTGAATGTGCCAGAAGCCGTGGAACATTATTAATATAGTAAAAACGATACACTCGCTTTGCTTTTGTGATATCGGAGGGATAATATCAGAGGCAAGGCGTACACTGAGCAATGCCTCGTGCTCTGACATCCTCAGGGACTTCCAAAAATACTCTGGTCCCACGTTCCCACCGGGTCAGCCTCCCAAAACGCACTCAAATAATCCGCAGACCCACCAAGATCCATAGCATCGTCGTCTGATAATGGATAATCCGTCAAAGACAAGACCTCTGCTTCAGAATGAGCATGGCCCCTCTGAATCGGACTCCCATCATCCTCAAACAGCCTCTTGAGATAATTTCCAGAGTCCGCAATGCCACTCAGGCACCAATCCGCGTAGCCCACTGAATGTCTCATTTGCTCATAGTCGTCATTCTCGTCTGAACGCGAGAGTATATCGCGTGCTAGCGGGTCGTAGTTTCCCGAGCTGGCGATGAAGAGCCTGAGCGGAATATGCAGGTATTGTTTGCTACCAAGCAGAGCCAGGTGCGACTCACTTGCCAACATTAGCAAAGCCCGGCGCACGATGCTTTGGATGCAAAAGCTGTAAAATATGGAGAGATAGCAGATGTTCTTTTTGCGTATGTTTTCTTTCTTGAAGATGACTCGAGAGAGCTCGTTGAAATATCCGAGCAAGTGCATGTTTACTGTTGCGATATATTCAACTTTGCAGTCTCGGGATGATGGGCTGCAGTAGCTGTGGGAGTATTGGGAGATGAAGTCGGAGTTCTTTTTGCGTATCGCTTCGAGACAGCTGCGGAGACAGATGAGTGATTGGGCAATTAGTTGGTTCTGGTACAAGTCAGTATGTGGCTCTCGCTCGAGAACGAGCTGAGGATTAGTGCGGATTTTCGGGTCTTTTATTTGACATTGTCAAGAGTTGCTCAAACCACGAGGCCATGCATGGGTCGTGCCATTTGCGCATATCTGTCTGAGAGGAAAGGACGATAGACTGGCGGGCAGGCCACGTTGGGTAAAAAAGGGAATATCTCTTACGTTTTCTTGGCTTGCCTGATAAACTGCGGCAGGAGCGAGCAATTGGATCAAACCATCAAATCCTCCTGCTTGATCAAGTACCGACTGCGAGGGAGGCGAATAAAGAAGCTCCCAAATTATTGCCATTACACATTCTTTCACAGGATTGAGCGCTGCAGGGCTAGGCTTCTTGAGCACAGAAGTGCAGATATTGTCGAAGGACTGAGCTACCTTTTGACGAGCCCAGCTGGTTTCCGAATTTGGTGTCGAAGACTGAGTGTCGCCATCCCTAACAGGCTCCTGTCGAACCCATGCATCACGCTTGTTCGTCGCTTCCTGGGACGCAGATGAAAGTGCTGAAATGGCCCGTTTCTCCTCTTCGGCCGTATTTGGAAGTGGGTTGCGCTTGCATAAACTGTTTAGAGGCAACTCGGGCTGAAAATCGCCACGTCTGCAACCGACCGCTTCCCATTTGGATTTGTCACTTCTTGGGCACAAGGCACAGGGATTGCCAGGGTCACACTGCTGTTGTCAGTATTGCTCGAACCTCTCACCTTCTCACTTACGGTCTTCCTGAGAAATTTACACCGCCTGCTCAATGAGTTAGCAACGTCGTTTACCAAGGCTTACGAATTATTTCCCGGAAAGGTTTTGCGAAGGATGAAGAGGAACAACCAAAACATACGTACCAGCAAGCTCCCACCTTTTTCACAGCATTGGCACCGGCCCGAGCCCAGTCACTCAATGGTCCTCTTCTACCTGAGCCTGTTGACATCTGACCACTAGAATATACGGAAGTCGAGTCGAACACAATTTCCTTGTAGCCAGAATCTCCTTGACTGTACGTATTTGATCGTCCGCTAAATATACTGCTTTGTTTACTGGGGCCTTGCTCACTGTAGGTTGAGCTTGGTTTACTAGCGGTATAATCGTAATGGGAGATTTGTGGAGTGGCGAGCAGTTCGTAAACGTCTTCAGGGGAAGAAGAAAGTACTGGTGGAGACCGCAAACCTGTTTCTCGCTGCCAATCTGATGCAAAGCTGTCCCAACGTTTCTGGTCGCTGCGAGATGTTATCGGAACCGAGGGGTACTGAGAAGCCGAATGAATTTTTTGCTGATGTCTGAGAAATAGATCCCGGCGCGAAAAGCCCCTGGGGCAGTCAGGGCACTGAAAGGGCTTTGGTTTGGCGTGTGATCGCTCGTGCCTATTCAGATGGTCCATCCGAGCGAATGTCCTTTCACATATACCGCAGGTATAGACGCGATTCGAGACGTCAATACTGGGAGATTCGGGGACGGGGCTCTTGCGTCTGCCTAGCCAATTACCCCATTTTGATATGTGACTTCGGGCAGAATGACCGCTTCCAGAATGCTTCCTCTTAACAGAAGCTCCTACGTCTGGATTTGGCGATGACAACTCCATTATGGAAGGCATCTCATCAACTTGCTCGAGTGATGAAATTGGTGACGTGGGACCAGAGTAAATGACTTCCGGTGATGAACTGAAAAGATCCACTGAAAACCCTGATTCAACGATAGAAGACGGTGTTAGCAGGGATGACGATGCTGTATCTGAAGGTATTGAGTGCATTTGGTGCTGGTCGCTGGCATATGAGCCCAGGTTGCCGTGATTGGCGGTCTGGAAACTTATTGGTGGCCGCATTTGATTGTTTAATTCGGAAAATTCGGGGTCATCCGATCGGCTTATTCTCACTGTTCGAGACGCCTTGGAGTATTCATAGTCTAATCCCATTTGGTGGGCCATGGACAGTAGGCTTCTTTGCTCTGAAGGTGACGAATGCTCAAAACGTATACATTCCCTTGAGAGATCTGTTTTGAAGACCACAATTTGGGAATAGAGATACAGATTTGATGGAATGTTCATGTCTGCGGGCATCAGCTAGGCCTCCGCAGTCGGATAACCAACTTACCAACACCCATAGGGGTAGTTGACGACGCCATTCTCAGAGGCAAAAAGTAATTCAAGTAGTTGGAACTGCGGATTGACATGGAATAACAACTTCCACAAGACTTTTGGCAGCTGGTGACGACTTTTGAGAATTGTGAAGTTCTAGAACGAAGGTCAGCTGGCAACGCCCTCGAAATAAGCACCGAAGGAGTCATCGAACCGACAATTGCGAAGGACCCTTAGAAGAACCCCAGTTACTTACACAAGCTCATCAATCTGTTTGCCGGCTTCGAGAGAGAGGCTGTAGCCAATGGCGCTATACGTGGACCAACCCGGCGAGGCTGAAGCCTGAAGTTCACGGACCCCGAAACGGATAATGACGTGAACAGCGTGGGGTTTTGCTTGAAATCTGGGGATCTCTGATCTCGTCGTCGATCAAAGGGTCCAGAAGGCTGAAGTATGATGAAATTTCTACAAGATGTCGCTGTTGAAAGCAAGGCATGGTTGGTGGACTCAGCCTCGAATGTTGGTCTAGACCACCACCCAAAAGGGACAGGAAAGAGGCGAGGGGCGGTCTTCCCGCTTCAGGGGTCCATGATAGTAAACGACATATTATCAATAACTTCACGCCTCATACCCCTGAGAATAACTCGTGCAAGAGAGTAAATTAGGCGACTTTAATGTTCTTACTGCTTTGTCTCCTCCTGCCACCCCTACCTGTCAGCTGCAATCCGAGACCGACATCGTTCTCTGCAGGCAGGATTCCGAACAACACGGAGAGAACGCAGCGGTCTCTCGAGACCGCTACAGACATGAGTGCGAGAAAGCAGGTCAAAATGAACATAAAGGGCTCACGCCTTGCTGTCCAAGTAGCCTGCAGCACCGATTTCTTGAATCATCTTTTTCTATACCGTATTCATCCGAAAATAAGACCATCACCAAGTCCCATATCTAGTGAGACCTTTACATGGTCTTATTTCAAGTTAATGCGCTATTCACGATCATGTCTCAATTCTCCCAGTTTTCAAATGCTTCATTTCCTGATATTGAAGTCGCATCATGTTCATCTGGAAGCCCATCAAGCCCCGACAGCTCAAGTGATATCCTGAGCACGTGGAAGACACAAAGTCTCCACTACTGGCAAAGATACAGTTGCAATATCGCTACCTGCAGCTCGAAGTTCAGTCGTCGATCTGATCTCGTTCGACATAAAGCATCGATTCATGGTCCGAAAGCTTCATGCTTGTATAGTGGATGCAAGTATACAACCGGAAGGAGAGATAAGATGAAAGAGCATGCCAGGAAGATCCATCGGAGACCCAGTAAGTGAAGAGTCCCGTGATGATAGCTTTTACTGACCTGGCCGTGTCTCTAGATCGAGATACTCAAGATACGCTGGACCGTGTCAGTTGTAGATCTCCCTCCATTATTACATCAGAAACCAACCCCGCCTTGACTGCAAACTCGCCCGCCTTTCCAGATCAGTGTCTCACACCAAGCCAGAGCTCCAATACCTCCAGCATGGACATGCATTCGAACTACAGCAGCTCAGCCATGTTAGATACCTGGGACTTCGATAATGCTTCAACCACAAGCAGCTTTTCAAGCTTCGAGGAATTCCACGAAGATCCAACGAGTCAAACTTTCCACGACCCTTTGAACTTCTACGGTATCGGCAACTGGGCCGAAGATAGCCTGCTCAATGACTGGCCTTCAACTGACTATTTCATCGAGCCCAGCACTTCGACTAAGAGTTTGATTGAAGATATCGAGTTGAGTTTCTGGGAGTGTGGCGTTCCATGGGATGAATAATTGTTCGAGTTGAGGCGAGACCTCGTGACCTTTGTATATTATTGTATTGAAAACCTTTGCCTGCTTCCGCGCCCTACACCTGGGCTTGAGGACCTTACTTTTCCGGACCAAGGCGAGCTCGTCCCCGCTCAGAATTCGTGCATTGAGGGAGGGAGCAGATATCTGCAGTCCGTGAGCTTGAGAAGTGACCTAAGCATTGCTTTTCTGGAGCGGAAAGCCTAACTGAGGAAGCTGATTGAGAAGCTGGGGCAAGCACTTGCTTTCGTCACACTCGCCGCAGTTGTTACTTGCAAGCAATGCCTGGCTAGTTACGAAAGCAACAATTCGAAGCAGACAGATGATAGTGTTGATTCATTCATTCTCTCATTCAGAGTCGATTCTCCATAGTTATGCACCCAAAAATTTATACAAGAACTGCTCCCCTCTTCCCCATGATGATAACCCAAAGGAATGGACGGCCAACGCCATTAATTTAAAATCCTGTAGCCACCAAGGAAAAACAATGCTTATCCTTTCCCAAAATGCATCGACTCAATCCAACCATATCGCTTTCTTTGGCATGCCCAATTTTACAAAGCCATCACGGCTACCACGGCAACGATGCCTGCAAACATGCTCCCCTTGAGCACATTTTCTTGGGCACCCAGCTTTTCTGCGCCGCTCTTGGTCGATGAGCCCGAGGAAGGGTCACCTTGCGTGAAGGCTCCGTTACTGCTGCCAAGCGTAGCCGAACTATCAGCTGCGGTTGAGGTTGCGGAAGATCCAGCAGCGGCAGAACTAGAGCTACTACCGGTATCTCCAGCATGGTTGTCGGTTCCTGGGTTCTCGCCAGATCGGCCAGGCACGGTCTCGGCAGTGGCAGAAGGTGCTGCGGCGCTGCTGCCGGAGGCTTTGCCTGCATCCATGTCGGTACCAGTTCCAATGAACGATGCGAGAACTGTAGGGTCATCGCCATCAACCACGGTATTATTAGTACCTGCGGCATTGTTGTATGTGTAAGACACGCCAGTGTTCGTTCCTGGTGCTGATGAGGTGTTGAAGCAATCTATAGTTACGGACTGGAAAGTGGCGTAAAAGTATCCGTTGCTCGAGATATCAGGAGAGTTCCAGTTGACAAGACCACCAGCCCAGTCAATAGTACCCTGTCCGTTTGATTCGAGACCACCGGGCCAGAGGGAGAGTTGGACACGCGCTGGAGTCTGGGGATACATCCATTGGTTCGTGGTCGAATTCCAAGTGTCAGATTTCTTCAATGTTCTGCCAACTTGTCCATCCACCAACCAGGTAACCTGATCGGGTGTCCAATCAATTTCGTAGGTGTGGTAGTTGTTGAAGGTATCTGAAAGCGAGATATTCGTTCCGTGGTTATCTAAACACTTATTAGCATCTTGCCACCCAAAAGCTTTGAAATGTACGCACAATCTGGAATGCCTTGGAAGTAGTAGTTGGTTTGGGCAGTCTTCAAATCGGCTCCAACGAACTCGTAATCGATCTCGTCCTTGACATCCGAGAGTAAAATGAAGGCAGTGACAACACCCTGCGTTCTGCTGGTCTTGAAAGTAGCCTTCACGTTTCCGTACCACATGTATGTCGAGCTCGCAAGGAGAGTTCCCACGGTATCCGGCGCCATTGTCAACAGGACGTTGTCGTTGTATATCACGGCAGCGCCATCCATAACCCAGTCGGTCTTCGACGAGTCTCCGAGGTACTTTGTGTTCGACGTGATGCGATCCATGCTATCGAAGTTATATGTTTTGCTCTGGCAGACAGGCGCAGGCACGCAGGAGTCGAGTCCGAAGGACATTCGAGGGTCGCAACCTCCCAGGCAGTATGCTCCGACGCCGCATTGTCCGTATTCTGTACAAGATTAGCCGGCTGAAGATGGGAGCTCGAGTCGCTCGCGGGAGTACTCACGAGAGCAGCATGGTGTGTCTGAAGGGCACTTTTGGGTAAGACTGCAGGATGGAGCTGATGCAGCCAAGACTGTCGTGGCAGCGAGCAAAGCAGCGGTTATTGATGAATGCATTATGAATGTAGAGGCGGCGAAACTGGTAGAAAAAATAATTAAAATCGAGCCGTAGTCGACACAAAGTAACAAAAGTCGCGGGCTTGATGTGGTTCCCAGCTAGACTGCTAGGGAAGATGGTCGCACTTCCTTGATTCGATGTTTATGCGGTCGGCGTCGAAGTAAAATTCAATACAGGGAGGGTCGTCAGATAAACGATCGTCCCTTCCTCCCGTAAAGAAATATGCGAAGTATTAAGGACTATAGCGAATGTATGACACAAGGTCGAGCAAAGGAAAGCGACTGTAAAGCGACTGTAATCCCGTCGTGACGATGGGGCGTGAGGGTGATAAGTGGAGGAGAAGGAGGGAATCGTTCGTTCGCCCGCAGGGAGTGTGCAAAGAACTTCACGCGCAGGGGTTGATGTTCGCACGGCAGCGATCGCGCTTTGCCATATCCTGCAGTAGCACTCTCCACTTGGACGCGGAGAAGCAGACTGGCCAATCACACAGACGCCACTCCTGAGTCAAATCCTAATTAAGGATGTTCTAGTCAGATTGTTACGGGACATTTAAAGCGCCGAGTAGAATGCGGAGCACCGGAGTTCGTATAAATAAGACGCCAGTGGCAAGTCACGAGCAGTTTGGCAAATCGACTCGTATTATCGCCATTACATTAACATTAAAAAATATTAAATGCTATCATTTGTGAGGACACAAATAACCATGCAATTGATTAAAGTTAAGGTTGACAGTTTAAGCTTAAGAGCGCGTTTGGCAAGATTCGCGAATCTTTCTTGGGAAACTCTCGCCCAATGCTGCGCCGTAGCATACCAGCGAGATATTCCTATTATTTCGAAAATTCATCGAAATTCTCCTTGAATTTTGTTTGGTGAGTTAATTACGGGAAAAGTAAGGGAAGTATATATAGCGGGAGGAGAGCACTCTCGACTAGCTGAAAAGCTCCCGTAACTCATAGATCAATGTGTGCCGAATTTAAGTATTATCAATTTCCTTGTAACTTGGGTTTCAATTCCAGCTGGGGCTTCGGAAATTTTTAATATATCTGTTTTTGTCCAGAAGGCGATGCGGTATTAATTCGAAGTCAAGCCCCTATTCATATACTATTCGATGAGATGAGTTGAAAGGACTTTGAAGTCATCGTTGCGTTGGACTAATTTGTATTCACCTATGATACTTAGCATAAGACAATATATTCTCAGCACTCTAAGTCTGCAAATAATATTTCCTCGTTGTGGTGGGAGAGTCTCATGGGCCTGTTTTCGAACTAATGCGGTATTCGTTCCCTGCGAATCCGCAGGGAGCAGCGGCTCAGACTGCAGAATCTGAGTCCTACCTTTATGCAGTCCCTATGTCTCCGAAGCCATGTGACAAGTAAAAGAGACATCTTGTGCTGCCCATTTTCAAAACTTCAAACAACACCACACCCCGCAAAGACGCGTGCCAAGTATCGTGGGGAATGTCCGCAAGTCCGTGCTTAAGCTACCCCCTCTCCCGATGCACAGAAAAAGCGACACTCAATATGTACTCTCCCTCTTGCGCTTCTGGCCAGCCTGTGCGTATTGCATATGGCAATAATACTTCTTTTGCCAAACAGCTTCAAAAGAACGCTTTCATAATGTCTCACGGGCTATAGAACATTTAAAGATGTCCCAATTTACAGTCTTGTGTCAATATTGGGTGTCGCTTTTTCTGTCTACCGCGAGCCCCTTTTCCTGCACCAACAGCTGTACTGGGAGAATCCCGATGTACAAGACTCGACGTACCCAACAGACGGAAACCTGCAGGTTTGACACGATGCGCTGCTACAAGCACGCAGGTACCCTTAGCACAACGGGCCGATCGTATGACAGCTGCGGAGCATTATCTCAAGTACGCCCAGAACGTCACCATTCACGATCGCTGCACGAAAATCCCTAGAAACGGAATAAATTGCTGCTATCCTCGCTCAAACTCAACCTTCGCATTTTGCTCCAGTTGGGTATTCCTTTAATTCCTCGCGCGCCGTCACACCGCAGATTGAAATGTGAAACCATGCTATGAATCTCAAATCGCCGGCCAGCCCACCCCACCACCCCTTACAAATCCAGGCTATTAGAGAAATGCGCCATTACAGGCAGAGTACGTGTAGAAGAGAAGTCTCGCATTAGAACACCTCTCTCATCCACCGCCACGAAACGAAACCGAGCCAAGCCGAAAAGTAGTTCCCGTGCGCCATGCGGCCACGCGCCGTAATACTCCACAGAAATAGGAAACTCAGACTATTAGAGCCGATGTAGAATGGAAGGAAGCGCGCACTAGAAGACTGATATTTGTTGAGCTTGGCCCTTCCTCGAGTGGGGAACATATTCGAAAGTGTTGGGAAAGGGGTTCGGTTCGCGCAGAGTGGGGTGGCGAAAACTATGACTTTCCGAAATGCTCCTTAGCATACTGCTCGCAGGCCTGCAGGGAGATCAGTCTGATTGTCTGTGTGTAGTGAATTTGCTTTCAAACCTTGGCTGGCTTGCCAACTTTTGCGCCGATCACCTTCCACTTATTCGTTTCGTACTCTTTGATAGCGTTAAGGAGAGCCTGACTCTATTTAAGCATCAGCACCTGGGGAGTTTTGCCCTCAAGACAGACTCACTTCGTCTTCCGCAAACTCTGCATAATGCATGTCCTAGTATTTGTTAGCAAGCATGAATAAATAGGGTAAATACAAGGTGCAAGACTCTTTACCTTATACCAATGCTTCTTAACACTACCCTCCGTTCTTTGGGGGAACGTCTGCCACCTCGCGCTCAGTTTTCCATTTTTGTGCGACCCCAACCTCTTCTAACTTGAGTGTATCTCACCTTTGCGATATCCGCCCAGCTGTTTCCCGCGTCCCGCATGGTCTTCAACCGCTGTTCTTCAGCAGGCGTCCAGGGCGTATTCGTTCGACTTTTTTTCGCCGGCGGACCCATGGATGGAGAACTCATGCTTGGTTCATCCTGGCTGCCCGCGGGAGGTGGTACGTTACTAGATGAGCTAGACATTGTACCAAAAGAGGCTGCAGGTCCAGGTACGGAGACACGTTGTCGTTTATTGCGCGCTCCGCTTGAAGGTGTAGTTTCTAGCTTGACAGAGGCGTCAGCTACAGCAGGATGGTTGTGCGACGAAGGGGGTATTCCAGAAGCAGGACCGAGATCAGCTCGGTCAGAGCGTTTGGACATTGGGAGACAGCGTCAAATATAATGCTGGGGGTTTTGATAATAGGGAAGGTGAAAGTAAGAAGGCGCAAGAGCCTGGGTTGTTCCGCGCGACAGTTCCAGCAACCCGCAGATTGGCGTGTGGATTTACTGGAGATCGCTCGCGGGTCAAAACCGGGGTGCAGGTACAAAGATACTTACGATCTATGTACTTGGGGTTGAGTTGACAACAGGCGTGACATGCTTTTCCCGCATATCTTGCCGGCGATGCTGTGTAGCTGTTGTTGGTACCGCGGCCGAGAGGCGAGAGCGTGCAATATATCGGCGCAGAAAGTACTCCAGATGGAAAAAAAAGGGGCCAGGCAAACAAACCGACAAAACTTGAAGGCGCGCGTACGCCCTTGGCAGCAATGGATTCTTGTTGTCGTGATCTGATGACTTGGGCGTGGAAAGCCACCCTCGGACATTATGTACTGTACACCATTGGTACATGCAGGTGTGACTATAACCAGATACTAGATGTCATCGCAAAAGGGCTTGCAAGGAACGACACCGGGTGCACGAAAGAAATAATGCCTGTCTGAGGGGGCCACGGTACTTCTTGCAGGGCGGCTGCTACTAAGCTGTCGTGGAGGTGGAGGTGGTGGTGGAGAAGCGCCAGTCAAAAGTCTTCAGACCGCATACTACTAAGTACATACATGCTCTGAGTTGGGGAAGGGCCCTCCGCAATCCGCAAGTCCCGGCTAAGAAGTCCTGTCGGAGCCTGTCAATACTACGACAACCATTACGATCCCCGCCACCGCTGCAGCCGGTACAGCACAGTACAGTAAGTGAGCCTTCGCAAGTCCGCCCAAGTACTGATACTATGGTGAGTGTACAGTAGCACCCCGGCGTGTACACGGTCTGCAATATGCTCCCCCGGCTAGAAAATGCATGTGGAGGGCAGCGAGGTGTGGGTGGAGAGCGGCATCCAAGGAGATCACCATTCCCAACTCTACGTTTAGAGCGCCTTGTGTTACCATCGAACAGCATGGGGGCAGCGTGAAATGGGCCAAAAAGGCGGTACGAGAAAGCCAACAACGGGGACACTGAGACTTGAGAGATGAGAGTAAGACGCCGACCAGTGATGGCAAGGTTCCTCGGCCCAGGTTGGGCCCAGGTTGGGGGCAGCCCGGCCGTGGACAGACAGTAGGGGGTCGAAGGAATCCCGTCCTGGATGGAGAAGCCAATTTGCGCTTCGTTGTAGTAGGACAGCTAACTGTTTGACGGGCTAAATAGTTGCTTGGCTTTTTGGAGCAAAGTTGCTTCAGAGCATTGATATCGCCAGCCTCCCGCTACTTTGGGGAGCTTGTAGCTGGCTTACTGTACTGTATTCAAAATTCACAACCGTGACGGTTATTGGCGTTGTGACAGTGTTCCTTCCATTGCTGAACCGGCCATGTAGCGAATCCTGCCATTGCTTGAAAGGACCCAAAGGAGTGCCGTCTGCTCGAGTTCCACAGTATGCTGCTGCATGCAGGGCTAGCCACAGTGCCTGGGAGCAACGGAGGCGGGTTGGTGGGTTGGGATGGGCTGCATTGGCCTGGCCGCAGGTGTCTCTTTTTCCCATTTAAAAATCGCGGGGTAGCCGCCAGCATTGCCAGTCGCTTCATTCCAGCGTTGCACTTTCCCTGTGTCCCTGACTGATTGCGGAGAAGGGTCACAGGTGCTCGGTGCGGAAGTTTTTTTTTGGTGCAATCTCCAGATTGGAGTGTACTGTAGCATTAGAGTCTGTTGCTGCCAAGGACAGTTACAACGTCGAGAACCCATATTTACACCTAGGTTAATCGATACGAGTTTTAATAACCCAGTTGAAACAAACACGCACCCGAGCCCAGAATCCTAGCTAGCGAGGGCAACTGCAGATTGTTTTCTCCGCGGCCACGGTTCGTCCACTTGAGAGAACTTCATGGTACTTGTCCTGGACATTCCAATATGACAGCGAATTATGCTGTGAAGGGTTCAGGAATTGACCTGGCTTAGCATACTATACAACCGGTTCCTAACTGTCACTCGAGAATGCCAAATAGAGCTTAACCTTAACCATCAATTTCAGTTGGAGCTTTCATGTTCTTCCCTGTGCTGTACCCAGCAAATTTTCCTGCACGCTGATCCTTCGATCAATCTGGCCGATCACGCACGGCTCATCGTGATAGTCTAGATTGACATCATAGGACAGCCCAAAAGAGCTCTGTTGGTTACCTAAAGTTCTCCGGTCCTCTGCTGATCTCCTGGTTAAAGTTGACATGAAGCGCGTGACTTTTCGGTAGTATACCGAGAGGTGGAAGCCGTATAAAATGGCGAGTAGGAGAACTCCACGCGACGGATAAGGATAGGGATAGGGATAGGGTATGGCTGGTAGCGAGTCGCCCTTGTACCGCCTCAAGCGCTAGCGCCCACGTTCTCGAATTGATATGATGCTTGTAGTTGGGGGCTTCTCATCACCGCTACTTCAGCCTTGCTTTCCCGAAAATTGTTGGTAGGTGAGAAACCCGGCCCGAAGAACCTGTCCAAAAATGCCGGCCTCAGCGATTTCTTAGTTCCGAAAGTACTGAATACTCTAAATCCGAGTCTCTAGTAAGGCCCGGGGACTCTATTAAATCACCATTAGTTTGAATCGCCGGGGTAGGTATTGAGCCAAGTTGCCCAACGTTGCCGCAAAGCTTTCAAGCTAAGATGAACAGTATTTCTTTTGGGGCGGGATTAACTCGAAAAGAACGGAATGGGCCCTTTTTCGGCCGTTCTTTCAGTTACCTAGTATCACCTCGTGAGATATTGCCATTATAGTGTGCTGATTGTCCTATCCTTGTCAGCCCTTCAATTGGGGTATCAACGGTCTTGCAAAGCGGCACAGTGCATGCAGCATACAATACCTAATGAGTACTTTACCTCGATACCCGAGAGAGGGCCCAAAAGTCCGAAGAGGTACTGTTGTATATGTACCGGCTGTGGGGTACAAAGTAGCAAGCGACAGCTTGCATGGGTTATAACCGGCTGCTTGTATGGAACCCACTTTTCTTTTGTTGTGGTGAAGCAATTGAAACCTGAGACTCTATGATAAATAACTCCCTCTGCGAGAAGAAATGTACTTTGAGAGGTCCCTTTTTTGAGTTCATTGAGACCAGCTATTTAATGTATCACTCCTTATGAGTAATTCGTATAATAGTTTTGATACAATAGAAGGGTTACTTCACCCACAGAGATATCGAAACGTCGGAGTTCTCCCAAGCTGTGTAACCTTGCCTGCGGAGCATGACTAAAGTCAGAAAGTGTAGGACTCAAGTATAATAAAAAGGACGGGAAAAAATATATCGGCGCAAAAGGCTCGAAAGCAAGGACGAGCTGGGAGTTGTTGATTCACGTGATTTACGTGATACGGGAGCACTCTGGGCCGAGACGCACGAGAGGCCCTTCTGCAACCTTGGGATGTCAAACAAGTTTCAAAACATCTGCTTCCCATCCATTCTCCAGCAAACCAGCAACAGCCCTGAAAAGTGCGGAGGATTTCTGTCTTCAGTGCTCCGCATCGGAGCGAGGGGGAGGGCGTCTCCCTCCGGACGACTAGACAGGATTGAAACGATGGAGCAAAACATCGACCCTCTCTTTCCTTGCGGCCAGAGCGAAATGCCTGAAGCAACCCTGCTGCCGCTGGAAAGTCGTCATTCTTCAGCCCAGTCCGCGACGATAGTTTGCTGATTGTCGAACCTCACACGGCGGTAAAAGAGGATCGTAATGCAGCGCTGGCAAGGCCGTCTGGGGATGCAAATTGAGACGATCACGGTATCATCGCTTCGCACTCAAACATCCCCGCCGGAAAATCCGACAGGGATTGGATGTCGGTGGCGCGGCTCAACGGTGATCGAAGCGCTCTGTGGAAGCCTCTTCAGCATCGCTGCAGCTTTCATCCCATCATCCTCGTCCGCACCAGCGTCACTACTACCCACCACCCAATCTGGTAAGGTTTTAAGAGCAGGCATCAGATTATAGAGTGCGCATCACATCCCTAGCAATGATGATGGGACGACGTTGGCCCGATGAACGCTCAACGCTGCACGAAATCGGACGCTGGCCCTTCCGGATACCCAGTAATCTCTCCTTCTGTTTCTTCGAATTGTGATTCGAGAGCCCGAGCAAGTTTGAGACAAGAGACGATAAACACAGCGACGCTCGCCCCGTCCGCCGTCTTGACTCTGATCATGCGTAGTTGAACGCACTTTGAAGTCTAAAGCCGATCGAATCATGACACAACACATGAGAATTCGAGTTTTTCAGCGAAGACATGATCTTTGGCTCCGCAATATGGTTGATGTAGGACTCCACACAAAGAGTATCAGGTATTTGTCAGTCAAGTTGCTTATTACTGCATTAATTGGAGCGGGACTTTCTGCTTTGCATCGTCAACTGAGAACATCGAGACAATGGGGAATAGGGCTGATGTTTCATGAGCTTTGAGCAAGTGAACAACACACGGTAGTCCTGGTCAGCTCGAGGGATTCCCCGGTCTCGTACTTAAAGTCTTCTCCGCTCGTGTGGTTTTCGCATTGTTTCTAAACAGACGCCTGAGAACAGCCAGTTATGTACGAGTTACAAGTCTATTCGTGTTTGGGCCTAGTCCGCCCAGTGAAGTGAGGGGCGGCCGTTTACGTCTGACGTCTGAAGAAAGTGTCAATCGTGCATTCCGGTATCTAAACCTAAACCCAAAGTCCGGAAAGCTTTTGTCCTCGAAGGGTCTGGCGGGTGGCTTGAGCGCGAAGAAGTCCACGCAGAATGCTTGTCTTTTGCAGGGATTCGTGTTTCGCCTCACGACCACAAAACACACATTGTTAGACACACCTTCAATCTTTCATCGCCTTATGTTCAGTTCTTACTTTTTGCCCAAAAAAAAATCGGACGCATATCGCAACATTTATCACTACGAAGGAGGATACTATTCAAGTTACGTATCGTACTGTATCAGTCAAGTGATTTACTGCATCTGCCTGAAATTTTGGTGATGTATTTTTACGCGCGAGACCCTCCTTAAACATCAAACAGGCCCGGCCACGACCCCGGTCTTCAAGAAACGCCAATATGATGCAAAAAATGGATGAGGAGGGCATCCCAATTGAGACATGAAATCAAGCCATGCATAATCAGAAACTCTGACGAACATCAACCCTACCACTCCAATCACGGTCTCCCGGCATGAGGTTCAGAGGAAAGCCGCACAGACTTGAGCTGCCATGCAAGCTTCATATATGATCTCGTCATACGCTTCACTTCTTCTTTTCTCTCTCTTACTGCACTCGACGTTGACTACATTTCCCCGCAGCTAATAATCACTCTCTTTTATTGCCCAACTGGCTTGGCTGCTTACATTCTTTACTGTAGTATATTTCGTTTTTAAAACTTTGTTACCTCTTCATCCGTCATTTAGTCCTCCAGCATTAACGACATTTCGAACAATACATTACATTCTACAGCAGCCCCGGACTGCCCATTACACACTTCGATTCTTGCACTTGCTGGATCAACGAGCCTATTTCCAACAGTATATTCTACTCAGCAACAAACTTTCGATTCTTAACGATCAACGATTATCATGTCTTCCCCAACAAGCCAGATGAACACTTCCGTTCATGTGGGTCAGTCGAGCTACTCTCCTATCGATGCCGTCAACCGTCACGATTTTGGGGTTCAGAAGAATAGAAAGCCTGCTTCTACAGGAGGAGGGAGAGCTTGGAGCGAAGATGAGGTAAGTCACCGTCTCTTAAAGTGGCCGATGAAGTTCTAACTTTTGGATTACAGGAGGTCTATCTCCTTCAGACTCGCCTCCAGAAGATGCCTTACAAACACATTGCTGCTCACCTGAAAAAGACTGAGTTGGCTTGCCGTCTGCATTATCATCAGCTCTCCCATGGTAGCAACCGCCGCAAGAGGACCAACTCAGTCACTTCTTCCAGCGCTGGTTCTTCCACCCACTCTCCCGTGATGGCGATGTCCATGCCATCTCCCATCAGCGAATCTGCCACCATGCAGCCCACCACCCCACCAACCTACAACTACTCTCCACAATCTACTCACGTACAACTCCCGTCCGCCTCCACCTTTCTCCCCCGCTCCACCTCGAACAGCCCTACTCGAACTCTCAGCCACCCGGTTGCAATCCTTCCCAAGCCCTCCCCTCCTCGTCGCGCTCTCTCCGATTCTGCCGCCAACCCACCACTCCGCCTTGACTGTGGTGTTGTTTCCAACCCAATGAACTTCTCAAGCGTGGACAAGGAGCGTCTCCGCCAAATCTACGAAGCCCACCGTGGATCTTTCTGGGGCGTCATTGCAACTGAATACGGCAACGGTGCCTCTCCATTCCTGCTTGAAGAAACATGGAAGCGAGGAATTGCAGGCAACGCTCCCCCCACCCCCTGCATCTCTCCTGATATCCACACTGCCAACAGCGGCTACTCCGTTTACAACACCAAGCCTATGCAGCAGCTACCCACTCCCGTCCAGGAGAACAAGAACAATGCTACAAGCATCTCGGCCCTTTTGGGTATTGTAAGTAATCCCCACACATGATTAACTAAGCCAAATTAACATCAATTGCAGGACGCTAGCCCACGCAGCCCAAAGGAAAGGGAGATGATTAAGAGAATGGAAGAGAGCAGAGAGACCCGTGATGTCCTCATGGCTGGATTCGAGATGGGCCAACGATCCTGTGAATAAGGAACTCCGTAGAACACTTGGGCTATGGGGGAATGAATTGCAGGGATTCCGTGGACCAGCTTGAACAAAGGCTTAACTCAAAGCCTGGCAAATGACTGAATGGGCCATGAATGAGGGGTTGGGCTGGTGGGGGTGAGGGGAAGGTGTTTGATTTCTTATGAGCGCTTATTTGTTCTTCGGCACATATGGCATCAATGATCAATTTTGGGGAGCAACCGTTTACGAGAGAATATGCATGAAGTACTGTGTAGTGTGCAATTCAGATGTTTGTTGATTCTGTAGATGTTGAAATTTGCCCCAGCTGGATCCATACTATTGATTCAGTGGTGGATCTGAAGCGGGGCTTGGAGGGGACACTCTGGGGGCGTCTCGAAAGCTTCTAGGTTCGAGACAAAACAATAATGTAAACAAGCATGAAAGTGGTAAAACATGTCGATGGCCTCTGACACATCTCAGCTCTGCTGATTCAATTAGGCATAATCTAACGAATCCTAGGTGTTTCGACTGGGCCTCGGCAACATCCTCGGAAATAGGACGAACCGGCTGCCATCTCATCTGCTTTCGTCCCATCTTTTCTTCGAGCTTGGCTCTTGACCGCGCTTGGGCGTCTCCGCAAGGACGTGCGGTACGATGCTCGTGCGGAGAGAGGCTACTTTAGTATCTGCACAAGCCTTTATGGGAAGAGCCGCCGACGACGTTACTCCAGTCTCCCAGTGCGGTTGGTACCTAGTCCTTCACCGGCTTCGCGAGCCTGGTTATGATAGCTCTGGATCCCCACAGCTCCTGAAACTTCGTATAACCACATGTTCCAATTAACCAACCTCCAGAATCCCCAAGCCCAATACGAGTGCTGCAGGCAGCCATGGCGCAATCGTTTCGCCGTCTCTACAGCAGCGTCTCCTCCTCCTCCGCAACCTCAGTTGCGTCCCAATTCCTCGCCAAATCCCAATCGCTGCCGCCGTCTACGCAGTCCCAGCTCCTCGATGCCAACCAGCTGCAGCGGTTCTCGGCCACCCTCTCGCGGCCCGAGCTCTCTCGTACGTGGCCGGAGAATGGCACGCCCTTGCCTCCGTGCTACCATCTCGCATACTTCACCCCGGCGCAGATCGAGGAGGAATTGGGCCGGGACGGCACGGACACAACGTTCAACCCTCCTCGTCCATTTACACGGCGCATGTGGGCTGGAGGGGAGCTGGAATGGGTGGCCGGGCCGAGTGGGTTATTGAAAATCGGGCAGCAGGTGACGGAGACTACGAAATTGATATCGTCGGTGGGCAAGAAGACTAGAGCAGGAGAGGAAATGGTGGTTGTTGGAGTAGAGAAGGAGTATAACAATGGTCAAGGAGTAGCACTCATTGACAGGAGGTATGCAGTTCCCTCCAGCAGTCAAGTTGATTCGAAGAGGACCAGCAAGTTCTGGAAATCGTGTCGAAGGGTTTGCTGAGATATTGAGCAGAAATTGGATTTTCCGTCCTGAGATCACAATCCCCCAAGCCCCCGCTTCAAGACCGGCTGAGGTGCCTCTACCAGAAGGCAGCCACATCCGTGACTTTACGCAGACACCGGTCACTCTATTCCGGTTCTCTGCTTTAACTTTCAATGCCCACAAGATTCACTACAGCAAGGAATGGTGCAGAGAAGTCGAGGGGCATAGAGATCTTGTGGTGCATGGTCCTCTGAATCTGATCAACATCATAAACTTTTGGAGGGACGTCAACGGTGGCAAAGCTGTCCCGAGGAAAGTCACCTATCGGGCGACGAGCCCATTGTATGTCGGTGAGCCGTACAGGATTGTACTGGAAGAGGAAAAGAACAAGATCACAGAGGCGAAGATTGTAGATAGCTATGGAAAGGTGGGAATGGTAGGTCATATAGAAAGTTACTAAGCCTCATTGTCCTTGGCGGCAGAAATCCAAGGTGACAAACATTTCAAATCCGGTTGCAAACTTCCATTACTTGGTGCAGCGCCAGGATGCCACTTTCTCTTTGTAGAATTGGAGGCATCCTCAAGCACTATATCTTTGCCTTGCCATGTCTGACGACCTGTTTTTTTAGCTTCTTGAAGACCTTGCCAAATAAACTGTATTTGTTACGTGCAATCACATATAGGTCTGTGAAGTTACACCATTTTGAACCATTTTTCTAAGAGAGTGTTTCTCCCTATTGTTGTAAAGTAAAGCGCAGCAAACTTGCAAGATGTATCTTGGTTGCACCTATTCATACGCGCTCACTTCTTCACCACCATGTCTCCAGTCGTGCATCGCCAAGCTCAAAATCTGTGTCCTGGTAGGAGCTCAGCATATCACCCCATCGCTGCATCTTCTTAGCTTCAGCTGTCATATGAAGTTATTGCCCGACTTTATCATATTGGTGGGGGTTATCAACCTCCAAGATCACCCCGCATTATCTGAAACGACCCCGAAAGTCTAAAAATGGGCATGGGCCATATTTATACTGTCGCTATCCTTCATCCAGAAGCAGCACTGTCCAGGAACTTATAGCAGCTCTAGATATAAGCCTTACAAAAATTCAAATAAAAGATTGTCTTGATTAGTTAGCTCGTGAGTTATATCAGCGCGTGGGTTTACTATGGTGGATGACAGCTGCGGGGGGTTTTTAATCCATAATTCTTTCTGCTTTTCTAAAACTTGAAACTTCATCTTTATAATCATGACACAATACGTGTCTAGCGCGTACATCTGAATATCAAATCCCGATCCAGTATGTATCTCCCCAGAATATATAGAGCATCTAGCCGGAACTCCAATGCCCAGTGCCCAAAATGCCTAGCTCATCCCCATGTCATATCTTCAAATAATCGTACACAGCACCTCATATATCCAAGGACGAAAAAGACATAGAGTTCAGCCCTCGATAACCATGATCACACTCCCGCCAATCACGCCCCCGAGCACCGCAACCGTGAGGAAACTCGCCGCTACCTTGTCCCGCGTGCTCACAACAGTATCGACGATCATAGTACCCGCCGCATCCGCGTTGCTGATGCCCGCCTCCGGATCACCCACGCTGGTGCCGCCCGTACTATTCGTAACAGGCGCAAAGGAAATCGCAGGTGATTCCTGGCCCGGCGGGGCCGGCACCGCCACAATGCTGCTCTGGATGACGGCCAGCGACGCCATGCTCTGCCCGATGCCGAAATTGCCATCGTTAGCCGTGCCCACGCTCCATTTGAAGCCGCACTGCGTCGTCGTCTGGCCGGCGTCGCACTGGGTTGCTGCTGCCGTTGCGGAGGCGGAGAGCAGCGGGAGGATAGTGGGCGCGGTAAAAGGGGCTAGCGCGGTGGTGCCGGCGAGCCAGGCGGAGAAGTAGGCTTTGAAGGAGAGTTGGTCGTTGTCGCAGGTGTTGAAGGCTTCGCAGGCTTGCTCTTCCATGATGTTGTTCGTAAAGAAGATGGAGGAGGCGTTGAGGATGCCAGCTGTGCGTTCTTGCCAGATGGAGGCTCCTTTAGTCTATCTTGTATTAGCTTTTGGTTCGCGCAGAAATGGTGAAGAGGGGGGATGTACGAAGTTGAACATGTTGGCGGCGCCGTGCAGGTAGATGCCTGCATTGTAGGTCCATTGCAGGCGGTCGGGGTTGGTGCAGTTCGTCGTGTCGGATGCGCCATCGAAGATATTGTAGCCCGAGTCGATGAGCCCGACGCTCTGCTCCCAGTCCCAGATCCTTTCGGCCCAGTCTGCATATGTCTGGTTGCCCGTATAGCGTGCGAGTCTGGCGCCCAGGTTGAAGAAGCAGCCATTGGCAATGCTGTTTTTATAGTTGAAGCCGTTGTTGAAAGAGAAGATCTGCCAGCGCAGTCCACCTCCACAGGTTGTGGTGTCCCATCTGGATGCCATCTCGTTGAACACTGCTTGGGCCAGGGCTAGCCATTGTGGTTTGTCTTTTGGGGGGTTGGGGAAATTCGTCTCTGCGGCTAACATTGCGGCCATGGCCCAAAATCCTTGATCATCGTTTCCTTCGTTCTTTGTCTGGTTTGGTGGCATATAATCGTTATTAGGCCCAACTTGGAACTGTAAAGCTTGCGATACCACATCGTTATAGGTGGTGTCATTTGTATACCGCCAGTAATCTATCATTGTCATGAACATGCCTCCTCCTTCCCACCAGAAATATGGCGGTGGTAATGTGCCTGGAGTGTCTCCCTTCTTGGAGTTAGCTTTTGACCCGAGCCAGGTAGCTATTTCAACTCACTGTGTTGTTTCCTGTGTAGAATGACATCAAACCATGAGCCGCGGTACTCGCCGCAGTCTTTATCGAGTCTATTGCTTCGGTCAGTTCCTGCAAACGGCTCCTGCTGTTCGAAACGTACCGACAGAGGTTGTGTCAACGGTGATAGCAGCTACAACCGGCACGCATAGTAACCGCCGTAATAATGTTGATGAACGCATTGTGATATATAATTAAACAGTCGTGAGTGTTAGTACTCTCTATCTAAGAACAATGTGTATTGTGGATGGCCTCCAGTGCAGCAATTCCGGTCAGGATTTCGAACGGCTTAGGATAAAAAGGAATGTGGAATTGAAATAATTAAAGCCCTATCAAAGGTGCTGAAGAAGAATAAACGGCCAGCGAAAGAAAATAATTCAAAAACACAACACTGCAAAGTGCTTGGCAGTCCTTTAGAAGGAATGATGTAGTTGTAAGAAACTTCAACGTTAAACCATCTCGACTTTGGGAGGATCGAGAAGCACGCACGGCCTGGAACCAGCCACAGTAGGAAATGAAACAACTGAACCGTCTTTACATCTCCCCTTAGTCCCATACCATGCACTTCACAGCGAAAGTTCGTGGGGATGGTACCTTGGAGCGGTTTGGGGTAAGGCACGCCGAGGGCATGAAACTCGGCAGGTCTCAATGAGGCTGATCTGACACGACCCCTCAGACGCCAATTTCCCATTGTGTAGCGGAAGCCGCACGGCAGCTGCCAATCAGCTTTCTTTGTATAAAGATAGATTGCGAGCTAGGTCGGTTGAGTGGCCAAATCGTATAGAGCTAGAAAGCTTGTCATGATGAGAAGGGTTGAGAACGAACGGTTCAGCCTGGCGAACCTGTCGTCTTGGGGACCACGTGACCATTATGAGACAGTCGCGTGACCTACTTAAGTAACTTCCTCTCGCGAGTGATCCTCTCAGCTGCGTCGGGCTTTTCACCGTACCCCTACAAGAGCCGAGCTCCAAGACGGCCCTTATCGTCCCCGTCCGCATAGAGAAAGCCTCCTAGTCTGCTGCCTAGCCTCCACCACAGCATTCTCCCGGTCTCAAGCCCACGGTCTAGAACCAGCTCCTCACCCTCTGCCGAATCGAGGCTCTTTATAATCCGGGGTATCGCCACCAAGATCGTTTACAAGATGCGGGGAAACATCTTACTCAATCTGAACTGCGTTAAGCCCCCGCGTGGTCGTCGCACAGCAGATATAAGCTCAAGCCAAAACGCATACAACATGCGTTATGACTACCCCGCTTTTCTCTATCCCCAGCTTTAGCTTTCTTCCTGATATACTTTTCTGCTGTCCACCGCGTGCGAGGCGCCGCATGACACTCTGGAAGAACACCCAGTCTAAGCAGTCTTAGAGACGCTAATATGGACCCAGTGGTCACCTCCGCATACCGGGAGTTCCCTTCGCGATGTACCCACGGGATGTATCCGAAGCAGTTAGCAGCTCCACCTGCGTGTCGCTTTATCAGCGCTGCAATATAAGGCTTGATATACATGTGAATACTTCGCTGTACTTGCTATGTACCAAGTTGTACTTCCTGTTTAGTATCGTCGTGTGTTGCTCCAAGAATGGTACTTCGCTTGGAGACATCTGATCTTGCTCGGGTACCTTAAACGGGTGATCGATGCGCTGTTGAACGGTAACGTGGTGGTATGGCCTGACTGCTGTGGTATGGACCCTGGATTTTTGATTGTGGTAAGCTGGTTGCATGAGATGACTTTTTTTTTCCAAGTATAAATGTTCAGAATCAACTTCCAATTATTATCATCATCGCTTCTCTGCAACTCACCAAAGAGCCTCCAAGATTTCAAGAAGATCATCCCCAAAATGCACGCTTTCTCTCTCGTAGCTCTAGCAGCTACAGCTTCCTTCTTCTACAGCTCCTCTGCAACCCCTCTCCTCGGCAATGGTGCAGCAAGCCTCGAAACTGCTGTGCTTGATGGCCGGCAGCTAGGCGCATGCGTGAATGGAATCTGCGGCGCTGGTCTCTGCTGCTCTCAGTACGGATACTGCGGCACGGGCCCAGCCTACTGCCAGGCTGGGTCTTGTACCGGAGGTGTTGGGGGGAATTGTACTGCGGGGCTATGTTGGTAAGTGATTCTTCTTTTGTGGAGCTTTGACTTGAGACTTGTGGTATAAATTTGCGGTGTTGACGGCTTTCTAGCTCGATTTATGGTTACTGTGGCACTGGTTCGGGGTATTGCACTTCTACGTGTGGCACAGGGCCAGCGTGCGCCGTGGGATTGTGTTGCTCGCAGTATGGATATTGCGGAACGGGGGCTGCTTATTGTGGAGCTTCAGCTCTGGTGAGCAATGGCACTATTCTGGAGTAATTTCTTCTGTAATGGCTTTGGGTTGAGAGGATCTCTTCGATAATGGCTCTTGGCCGTAAAAAGTTTAAGGACTCAGTAATTATAATGTGTTATTCGCTCTCTCATGTTTTTCATTCTACATAAGATAATTCCTCACAATTGTTTCCGAGCAGAAATTCAAGACATGAGTGAAGTGTGAAAGTCATGAATTCATCTGAGTACAAATTCAGAATCAACGCTCCCCAACCCTCACAACCTACTCTTCTCATCCCCCTCCCTCGTCAACGAATACTCATAATGCCACCCCTCCCTCCCCATATCCTCCCTAACCTTATAATTGCTCTCCGCATCCTCCAGAATCTGCATGTCAACCTCCACAACACTCATCCCCTCCTCATCCCCCATCTTCCCCAGCGCCCCCACAAACGGCACCGCCACCTGGCTCAGCCCCGCATAGCTGCCCTTCGTCACCTTCCCCCGCGGGCCCCCGGCGTTAGCAAACACCACCATGCACGTATTTTCAAACGCCCTAGCTACTAACGTGCTCTCCAGGAACAGCGCCTCAGCCCGCGGATTCGCTTTCAGCCCGGCGTCGTTGCAGTCGGAGAGGTTCCAGAAGGTCGGGATGATGATGGTCTTCGCGCCCCCGGCGATGAGTTCCCGGAAAGCCTCGGGGAAAGCCAAGTCCCAGCAGATCAGCATCCCGACTTTGCCCAGTGGCGTGTCGAAGGCTTCGTGGCGGTCGTGGGTGGAGGATGTCAGGTGCGGGCGCTCGGGGTGCCAGAGGTTTTTCTTGGTGTAGGAGCTGAGGATGGCGCCGGTGGAGGAGATGAAGTAGGCGACGTTTGTAAGGGTGTCGCCGTGGGTTTCGACGATGGTGCCGGGGACGATGTTGATGTGGAGTTCGGCGGCGAGGGCGCAGTATGCGTCTAGATATTTGGGGGATTGGGCGCAGAGGGGAACTGGGGGTGGGTTAGAAGAGGGGGTTGGTGGGTATGGGGTGGATTACTGAAGTTTGGGTCATCGGGGAGCCCTGAGATAGAGACGAGAGTTAGTATTGCTTTGCTTTTCTGAGGTTTGTTTGGAGTTTTTGGGTGTATTCGTGGTCTTGAAAAGATTGTTTCTAGTCTTGCTTACAGTTCGTAAGATGGTATTCTGGGAGGACGGCTAGGTCGCATGATTGTGCAGCGGCCTCGCGAATGAACTCTACTGCCTTGCTATGATTTGCTTCGATTGCTAGAGGCTGAGGAGAAAGGGGTCAGCAAGGCTTTCGTATGTACAAACTCCTTGACTAGGCCGGTGGAGTTCATTTGCCCACTGGAACGACAACGGGGGTAGTGGAGTAAAATGTAGGCAATGGTAGGAATGCTGGTATCCTTTGAAGGGTGTACAAAGTTCTCGCTGAGATAAGTCGACCGCTAGCCCCTAGCTATCTGACGATCAAATCAAGAGAGGAGAAGGGGGAGTTGCTAGATGTCTCATATCTACTGAGACGTTCAGGAAAGCAGTGAATACTGCTGTAGAAACCGGAGAACGAGAACTTTTTTGAGATGAACAATTCTATACCTATACCTATGAACTGGGATCAACTTGAGTGCCAGTGATAGTCTGGATATCAAATAACAAACGCGAGTCTAACTTGAAGCTTTGGGCAGTATCCCATTCTTGGAATAGGCATTATAGGTACGAATTACTAAACATATACATAGGCGCTTGCTAGAAACCGCCTTTGATGAGAAGTGTGATTTTACGGACCTTAGGGTAAAGCTGTATCACAGCAATCTTGTAAGTTGGGGCCATATTGCTTTGGTCTGCACCTCTACCGTAAAGCCCGGTTAGCTTACCGGCAAGACCTGGATGAGGCATTTGACGATGCTTACGCAGGATGTGAGGTTTATAGCAGGAAGCTATGTCTGGCCAAAGGTATTGTGATGGCGGCGGGTTCTTTTCCTTGAAGCCGGTGAGTACCACCGGTGGACCCAAGTTTTCAGAGTGGGGAGCCGATCACGTGCGATGATCATCAGCAAGGGGTTCAGCCACACTTTTTCTCGTCTCACATGATGGCCACTCACATACCCTGTTCTTGACGACATCTGTGGCTCTGTGAAACAAAGCTCAGGTACAATGAGGTCATATGCCCATTTTCGTGCTCGTTTGTACAATATTTCGATTCAGGGTCCATGATCCAGAGTCCAGCCTCTCTGGATGGGGTTAGCATGTGGCAGCTAGAATGATCCACGATTCCACGCGCTGGCAGGCAACTTGCAAGACCAGAATCATGCCAGAATCATGCCAGAATCATGCCGGAATCATGTTTGGGTTTGGCGTCGACTCGCTGGCCCCGGGTGTATGACGCTGGAGCCCGAGTAATGGGCATGCATTGGTGCATTGCCGTTGGGTTGTGCACAAGATCCAAACCAAGGACGGGCACTTGAGCACTCTTGTGTACCTAGGTAGGAATCAACGCTCCGGTAGTCTACTTTACTTGTAAGCAGTACGAACAGCTCGCCATCTAAGGCTGCTCTTAGCCAAGCTAAGTACTCGTACAGTACGAGTATATACAAGGATACGAGGCCGTTCCGATTGCCCGTGCCAAGTGCAAACAGCCTTTTGTAGATCGAAGATCCTCCCCACAATTCGGGCATTGGAGTGGTGGAGACGGAGACTATTTCAAAAGGATGTGGGATGTGGGATGTGGGACGTTTACTCTACAATATGTTCAATAATCTGGGATCGAGTCGACGGTATCCGAGTCTCTAGAGCTCGCATGACTAAGAAACAAATACCATATGGATATACTTGTGGTATAGCGATAATCATAATCTTCATAGCCCCCATATCCAGTGCGTCCTGTACCGACATCAGGGCAGCCAGGGGTCAAAACAAGGCCGCGGCCATGCGCCGATTCGGTCTTTTCTGCATCTGAACTTTTTGTGAATGGGACATTGTACAACTCAAGAACTACAAAATAAAAAACTACCAACCCATACACTACTTGCTTCTCAATGAACATTATTATTTTCCATCTCCCATGCTTCCTAGGCGCGTGTGGCTGCCAGCAGTTTAGTCAAAGCTAGATTATGCACTAAGGCAGTATCGAAATTCCCTACCTCAAGCAAAACGCATTCGCCACAACCACTCCCCGCTCTGTTGGCACTTCGAGCGACTTCTACTTCGACCGAGCATCGCGAAACCTTTTCGCAGACGCAGTCAACGTCAACGCCGCCTTGCGACGAGTGACGATACTGCTCACCCGCCAAACTCTGGACGGACGAGCTGTTGACCGGCATCACGCAGCTCCCCACTGATGCCGCCAAACGCCATTACCGTCGACCCTATGAGCATATCAAACGCGCGATATTGATTATTGGGGGCCCGGCATACGCATTCTGCCTTCATGCATCTCCCGAGCCGCTCCACTCTAATTTTGAGGGTTAGACACACAGTTTTGTTGGCTTTCGGGGGCTGCCATTGCGGGGGATCGGCCTTGCGCGCCGTGGAGTCTCACGATGTCCGATAACCACGAGGGAGAAGATGCCACAAAGGGCCCGGAAGCTCCACTCAGAGTAGATATGCCACCAGCTGCCTATCCTAAAAGGACATCCGTTGCCAATAACACAAGCCAGCCCGCATCGTCAGCAAAAACCCCCAACCCGCCTCTCCATGATGGAAGCCAGGCACCGAGGAATTCGAACAGCTGCACCGATTTTGTTCCTATTCAGGGCCGGGATGGAACTTCTTCATCTTGGAGCGCCAGTTCGGATAAACAATTGGGTAGCCCAGGTCCTCATACGGACCGCGTTTTCCCCATCAAAAGTGTTGTCAGTGTAGATACTACGCAAACTCCGTACAATCTGCCTGGGCGGCGTTCAGGTGAAGGGAATGATTACTTCCCTTCTTCAGCTACAGGGGGCCTCACTTCCCGTGCAAGGACATCTCAAGAGCAACGAGACCGAAAAGCTTCAGCATCCACGACGGTCAGCGCTTCAGAACGATACGGCCCAGATACACCAATGCGGTTGTTCAGTAGTGATGCTACATCTGAGAACTCAAACAATAGATCCGATTCGGTCAGTTGGAAAGACGGCGCACGAGAAAGTTCCCGTGGTACGCGAACACCTGCAGATCAAGAGAGTATAAATGGCCTGGTGACGGCAAGGTTCAAACACATTGTTACAGCAGAGGGCCACGCGGTCATCACGGGCCGTGATGGAGAAACACTACAACGTTGTGAGGACGAACCCATTCATATTCCGGGAGCAATCCAGTCGTTTGGCCTCTTAATAGCCTTGGAAGAACAAGAGGAAGGCGAATTGATCGTCCGAGTTGTGAGTGAAAACTCGCAGCGAATGATCGGCTACAGCCCTCAGGAGCTTTTTTCGATGAAGAGCTTCACGGATATCCTCAGCGAAGAGCAATGCGATAATCTGCTAGATCATGTCGACTTCATCCGCGACGAGGAAGCCGACCCAGAATCTAATGGGCCAGAAGTGTTCACAATCTCTATCCGAGCGCCCAAATCGCCCAGAAGAAATCAAAAACTCTGGTGCGCAATGCACATTAACCCTGTAGCCCCAAATTTGATTATCTGTGAGTTCGAAGTGGATGATGATCAGGTATATCCCCTAGTGCCTCCTCATGAAGAGACACCAGAACCAGCGGAGGATACGCTGAACAGCAATCCGACCGAGGAGGAGTTTCAAGAAAGTACTCAAAGCACCAGCAAACCTCTCAGAGTGCTAAGGAGCGCCAGGAAAAGGAAGGGAGAGGCAGCCGCCATGGAGGTCTTCAATATCATGTCCCAAGTTCAGGAGCAATTAGCTTCAGCACCAAATCTCGACACATTTTTAAAGGTACTTGTGTCGGTGGTGAAGGAGCTTACGGGATTCCATCGCGTTATGGTGAGTCCTCTTAAAATCCTTGCTACAGTGTGGTCACACCCTGAACCTTACGATTTGCCAAATTTGCTTCTCATAGCCCACCTCTACACTCGTGATATTATTTACTAAATTTTTGTTGTGTAGGTCTACCAATTCGACAGCGCATTTAATGGACGAGTCGTCACAGAGCTTATTGACCCTCGCGCGACGAAAGATCTATACAAAGGCTTGCATTTTCCTGCATCAGATATTCCGAAGCAAGCTCGTGATTTGTATAAGATTAACAAAGTACGTTTACTTTACGATCGGGATCTTGAGACAGCTCGGCTGGTTTGTAGGAGTGTGGAAGATCTCGAGCAGCCACTGGATCTTACCTTCAGCTACCTGAGAGCAATGTCACCAATTCACATCAAATATTTGGCGAACATGGCTGTGCGTTCGAGCATGAGCATATCAATTAATGCATTTTCCGAACTCTGGGGCCTTATTGCCTGTCATACTTACGGCACGAAGGGAATGCGAGTCTCGTTCCCAATTCGAAAGATGTGTCGGCTGGTTGGTGACACGGCCTCGAGGAACATCGAAAGACTATCTTATGCCTCCCGGCTTCAAGCCCGGAAGTTAATTAACACAGTTCCGACAGAAGCCAATCCTTCAGGATATATCATTGCCTCATCCGAGGACCTTCTCAAGCTATTTGACGCCGATTTCGGACTCTTGTCAATTCGTGGCGAGACGAAGATTATGGGTAAACTCGAACATTCACAAGAAGCCCTTGCTATGCTAGAATACCTTCGATTACGTCAAATTACGTCTGTTATCACAAGCCAAGACATCCAAACAGATTTTCCTGATCTACGATATCCTCCCGGATTCGACGTTGTCGCTGGTCTGCTCTTGGTGCCCTTAAGCATGGGAGGAAGTAAGCATTTTGATTTCTTTATGGCATTTATCGTCCTTGGTCGTTCCCGCGTCTTCTGAGCCAAGGTTTTTGTAGGGGAAACAAATGTCCATCGTTTGGTAAGAGCTCAGCTCATCGAGGTGGTGAATACTGTTTCACCATGCTTTGACAACGAGGATCTTCTTTTTACCTAGAAATCGGACAATTGTTGCTACTACAAAAAGCTCTGTTAGCCATACAGTAATGCGTACCGAGAATTAATCATGCTAATAACATATTTCGACAGGCGATTTCATAGTATTTTTACGCAAAGGCCAGGTAAGTTCAAAATGAGACTTAGTCAATAAACAGCCCATATTAATATTTTTACAGATTAAAGAAGTCAAATGGGCCGGCAATCCATACGAGAAGTTCATCAAAGAAGGAACGGAAGGATACCTCGAGCCGAGGAAAAGCTTTAAGACTTGGAGTGAAACGGTTGTTGGAAAATGCAGGGAATGGACAGAAGAACAAGTTGAAACAGCTGCAGTCTTGTGTCTGGTCTACGGGAAATTCATAGAGGTACGTTTGATCTTGGCTCGGACTGGGAATGCATCATTTGACATACTTTCCTAGGTTTGGCGGCAGAAGGAGGCTGCTATGCAAAGTAGCCAGCTTACGCGTCTATTGCTTGCAAATTCTGCACATGAGGTTCGCACTCCGCTGAATGCCATTATCAATTACCTGGAGATCGCTCTTGAGGGCGCGCTTGACCAAGAGACAAGGGAGAACTTAGCGAAATCGCACTCTGCCTCGAAATCACTGATATATGTTATCAACGATTTGCTGGATCTGACCAAAACCGAAGAGGGCCAGGAACTGGTCAAAGACGAGGTCTTCGACCTTCTCGCCACCATCCGCGAAGCGACAGATTCGTTCCAGGGGGACGCCAAACGAAAAGGCCTAGACTACCAGGTTATCGAGCATCCTGGAATTCCAACCTTGGTTCACGGAGATCAACGTAGAGTAAGGCAGGCTGTGGCCAATATAACCGCTAATGCTATGCAACACACAATCAACGGTTATGTTCATGTGGAAGTCTGGCTACAAGACGTTATAGAAGGAAGAGCGTTGGTCGAAATAGTGATTCAAGATTCGGGTGCTGGTATGTCAACCGAGAAACTCGATGCCCTTTTCAGGGACTTGGAGCAAGTCAGCACAGATGCATCTATAGATACGCCGGACGATATCAACAATCCCTCGCAAGTAAAAAACAGTCAAACATTAGGTCTCGGCCTAGCAATGGTGGCCAGGATAGTACGAAATATGGATGGTCAGCTACGCCTAAAGTCCGAAGAAGGCACAGGATCTCGATTCGTCATTCAACTGCCATTTATTTTACCCGAAGACGATTCTGCAAACGACTTTGAGAGCTCTAACTTCTTGAAACTAGCTTCTCAAGCTCAATCGGCTCCAACGCCACCGGCTGCCGAAGGGGAGGTGACGTTAGTAGAGAAAGTCAGCTCCTGCAGATCTGAAGGCGTTGCTCGGAAACATAGCATTGGGGACATTTCTAGCTTAAAAAGCTTCAAAAGTGGTTCCAGCACCAAGAGCACCAAAAGTAACAAGAGTGAGGTGGATAGGCTCATCGACGCCATCTCTGGTCCGCTACCCGTTGGCGAACCAGAATCGCCAGAGAAGACTCTACAACGAAGTGAAAGTAGAGGCAGCGGGCACAGTCGCAAAAGCGCTGCCAGCCTTGGGATGCCGCATTCTGCTCGACCTTCATCGACCCAAGAGAGGTTGGGAGTATTGGCACGCTCAAAATCCTACGGAGCTCCAGAACATCTACGTTCAGCAATAGAAGGGCCCGCAGGATCTGAGTTCATTACTGATAATAAGACGATGATGAAGGCTATCCGGATACCAGAAGACTTCAGCCCCCTTGAAGCGCCAGATCATCAATCTGGTTCTCGGGTACTATTTTACATTCCAGACAAGAAGGGTAATCCATCACCAGAAGTGCCTAGGCAGCTGAATGCGGAACATCTCCAAGTTCTAGTCGCAGAGGATGATCCCATCAACAGCAAAATCATGCAAAAGCGCCTGGAAAAAAGTGGCCACCAAATACACCACACCGTCAATGGCGAAGACTGCGCTTCCGCCTATGGAGAGAGACCTTATTTATTTGACGTTGTGCTCATGGACATGCAAATGCCCATTGTCGACGGCCTCACATCCACGAAGATGATCCGCTCGCACGAAAAGACACACTCACAAAGCAAGCTCTCCCCACGCGCCGCGACCAACGGCCGCGTCCCCATCTTCGCCGTCTCAGCCTCGCTCGTCGAGCGCGAGCGCCAGACCTACATCGACGCCGGCTTCGACGGGTGGATGCTCAAGCCCATCGATTTCAAGCGCCTGAACGTCCTCCTACAGGGTATCGTCGAGGACGACACACGCAACTCCTGCCTCTACCAGCCCGGCCGCTGGGAGCGTGGCGGCTGGTTCGCCAAGCGCCAACCTACCACCTCCGAAGCAAGCACCGCACCCTCCGAACGACCGCCAGTCCAGCTGGACGATAGCTCCGTTCATAGCAGCGAATCGGGGTCAACCATTACACCTCGCGCCGAGCCCCGCAAACCGCTGATCCACGACGAGCGCCTTGATGCCCTCCCACCCACGGCCGAAATGCCCGGCGTCGAAGACGAGGCGTGTCCTATGTGCCCATGATTGAATACAAACCGCGCCGGCCTTCTTTTTTGGTCTATAGATGAGACTTTGGCCTATAGATGAACGATCTGGAGAGACGAGATGAGGAGAAGAGAGACACAGTACATAGATGGCACCCGGTACAGTTGAGATACCCTCGGGCTTTGGATCCACGGCGTTTAGAGGCGTGAGGAGTCCCTTGCGAGATCAGTGGCGATTTCCACGTTGCCTTATGCCGCCGCGAAACGCGCTTCACGAAGCGGGCTCGAGTTTTAGGGGGGGGCGGCGGCAAAGGGGGCAAGCGCCTGCGCGTTATTAGATGTGCGCATTATTAGATGACTGTGTATGCTGGTGGGGGAGAAGATGAGGATGTATGTAATCAATGTACCAACGAACCACATGTAGCACGACGAGAAGAGAAGATAATGCAATGCGACCACAGGTCTTTCCAAACCATGCTTGATTTTACTTTTAGTGTTGCTCACATGCAATGCAACGCGTACGCGTACTGTCCTAATTTACAAGAAGAAGAGGCCTGGCCCCTTTCTGATGCCCCCAATGCATGTCATGCTCCCTATCCGCTTCTCGACCCAGTGTGCCAAGAACTCCAATAATGCATTTGTTCCATCCCACTTCCAGAAATGTGACACCGCGAGATGAGTCCGGAAATAGATGATGCAGACTCGGCTTTTGGTCTCGCTCCGCACGTAGAGTTACAAGAACAGGGTATATACTAGAACAATAAGAAACACTATAGCCAATTATCTCCATCTGCGCTGCCAGAATTTGGTAGCGCGTGGTTATAGATTGGTCTCGCCGCCGAGGATGTAGCTTAGATAGCCGTTCCGGATGGCCTCTCGCAGCTCTTGGTACCGTTGCGGGGATCGCAAGGGGACTATTTGCTCGCTTTCTTTTTTGCTGTCATCGGCGGCGACAGGATCTCTGCCTTCTTCTGTGGCTGTAGCTAGATCAGCGAGGCGTTGGAGGCCCTGGCTGGCTGTCAGGGCATGCTGGCTTTCGAGGATAGTAGTCGCAGGAGATTGCTTTCTATTTATCATCTCTCGGATAGCCTCATCCCAAGCTGAGTGTGCAATGCGGGTTTGACGCAGAGACTGCAGGCTCTTTTCGGCTTCTTCTTTGGAGCTCTCGAGGCTGGTAAGTTCGACTAAAGTCAGAGTGGCCAGAGCAGTTGAGTGATAGGTAAGTGGGCTGATGAGGTTGGAGTTGTTGGTGAGTTGGGTGACGATCTGTACTGCTATCGCTAGCAGGTCTTGAGGTTCGGACTCGGGGAGACGAAGCTCCATTAATATACGAAGATTCCAATAGCACAAGTGTACAAGTGGCGAGTTGGACGGCGGGAAGAAAGTTTGCGGAAGTGATTCGCGCCATCTTTCCAATTCACCTCGGAGAAGTGTGCCGACAAGTTGTATCGGTGGTACGATGAGGGCTGTGAGGTCTGTAGGTACGACAAGTGCGGCTTCCGCAAAGTGTCCAAGAATCATGGAGAGACCTGTGTCATTAGTTTGGGGTCAGGATTCGGGCAAAGATAACTTACGGGCCAATTGGTAAAGGGGCTCTCCCAACAAAGTCTGGTCTTCCGGATATACAACGACGCTTCCATCAGGAATCAATAGAGGGCTAGACGTGCTCGAAGCATGCCACCTATCCATGATAACCAAACTCCACCATATCCTCCTACTCTGCTTATCATCTGAATCTGGATCAGGCTCGATAGACCCTGCCGATTGCGTGTGAAGATGCAATTTTAAAAAATATGCAAGTCCGACCGCGCCGCCCAGCCAGACAGACTTGGATGGGCCGGAAGGACTCCTCGTTGCATGAGTTTCAGCCTCGATAATCATGAGCATCATTGTCTGTAGCAGGAGCAAATTCTCAGAAATAGAGCGAGTAGAATTGCTCTCAAACTGAAATGCTGTGATAAGCTGCGTCGCTCTTTGAATACTCTGCGGCAATACACTTTGGTTGGGAGACGAAAGTGATTGAACTGCGGCCTGTAGAGCCTCCAAGAATGCCTGTTTCAAAGAAGGATGACAGCCCGAGAGTCTATTCCTCAGTTTGTTATTTGACTGGAGAATAGGGTAAGTAGAATGTATGGTGTTGTAATATCTAGTGCGAGTTAGTCTAGTTCTTGTATTAACTTTAGGGGCTTGTTTACCCCTCAAAGAGAGCGTCGCTTAATTCAGGATTATGCTCCGGCTGACTGAGCTCCATTGCTACTGCGCTTTCAAAAGAACTGCTTTGTCTATGTAGGTCAGGAGGATTTCTCCATTGAGGATTTGGTGTAAGCCCATTCGGGGAATAATCAGGTTCCCTAAATGTATGGGTTGGACCTGGGGCGGATTGTGGGGTTGCATATGCAGAAGAAGTTTGGAGTTGACGCGGTTGCTAGATATATTAGTAGGGAGGTTCATGTGACTTCATGATCATTTTGACGTACCTGGTGTGTGGGAGGTTGTTGCCAGTCGCCATGATTGCCTGACAGGGATGAATACGTCCTCTTCCGCTGGCCACCCTCCATGTTAGGAGGCGGAGAGAATTCTTCAGACGGTCGACCTAGAACATTTTCCGCATGGCCCAAAAATTGGGTAGGACCAGACATGTCGCCATGCTGTATCGCTCCTTCGAGATGATTCAAGCGATCTGCGAGTTCTTTGATATACCTTGAATGTTTTGTCAGTCAAGAATGCACTTTAGACCACACCACCCGTCACATACCCTTTACTCGGACCTCGCTTCTGCGGCACTCTGCTAAATTGACAACGCGTTCCGACGCGTTTACAGCTGGAGCATTGCTCGTCGCCAATATCTCCAGTCGCATCACACCTTGTTCACAAATCAGTATGGAATTCTTTAGGCAGTTCTAGAACAGAAGATGCGAAGTATAATAAAGTCTCAGGAGCCATGAGATATTCTCGAGACCTTCAATTCCTGATTCACTGGGAAAATAAGGGCTGGATTCAACGTACCTAATCTTCTTTCTGCGGCACTCATCGCAAGCCCGCGACACCTTCGACCGCTTCCTTGGGGCGAGACCATCTGGAGGACCGTACGCATCTCCCATCTGCTCCATTTGCGGGTGGCCGGCCTGTATATGCGCGTGTCGGCGGTCTTGCTCGTGTTCATAGTGATGACCGACTTCTCTCCCTTGATTCTCAGCCATAGGTCCTCCAGAACCAGCACTCATGATTGGCGCCAGGCCACGGAGGGCTTGAAGTTCATCTGCAGAAGAGAGTTGTTGCTGACTCGACGCTGAGGTGTAAAAGGGCGCGCCCTCGCCGGCGGCGATCGCGCTGGGGGAAGGGTACGATTGCATTTTGTCGCGTTCCTGTGGGATGGAGAGTTTAAAGAGCCGTCATGCCGTGGGCGCGGGGGCGGGCGAGCGGGATCCTGCACGAAAGCGTCAGTGTTTGGTGGTTTGATATTGCGATGTTTATTGATTCTCGGTAGAGAGACAGACAGGCGTATGTACCGCGCTGTATTGCCCTATAGCTGGAGCTGCGGCGGCTGAAATGAACACCGACACCGACTTACCTGGAGACCTGGAGATGCTGTAGACAGCGCACCTCTCCTTCCTCTTCCTCTTCCTCTGCGACGGCCTCTGTGCTCGAAGAGGAGGCTCGCAGGATTTATGCAACGACTTTCCGAGAGTGTACGAACGTGTATGGGGTCGGGTATGGAATAACCTTTAATGCGGTGGAAATGCCGATGTCGTGTGGTTTGGTGCGCGTCTGGTTTGGTGCAGTTTTGGGTCGTCGGTCCAATCAGTGCTAGACCGGTGAATGAGTTTCCTAGTGCCGCTATAGCACAAGTACCTAGGTAGGGCGACCTCGCGACCTCGGTTGCTCTCCTTCCCTCCTACAACATTCAAAACTGGCAGGCGTGTCAACAACGACTGGTAATGGAATTAGGATTGGGATCGGGATTGGGATTGTCCAGGCCTGCAGATATGCAAATATGATGCTCCTGCTGGACAGTTCGGTATCAACAAGCCGAAGGAGTACCTCACGTCCTAGGGAGCCCGTGCTGCCTGAAAACCGGAAGAATATGTTTGGGTTGGGGTCTGAAGGGAACGGCTTCAGATTCTCACCCAGAGAGCAATACAGTGCAATGCAATGCCATTGCTTGAAATCTGGCGGAACAGACAGGGTGCAGGATCACGGGGACGGGGGAACTGGGAACTGGGAACTGGGACCTCGGAGGATTTTGGATGCTTTAAGATCGCCGGTGCCGTCTTTGTCTTGCCTTGCCTGCATCAACCAAAGAGACTCTTCTTCCAGGTCGAGCATGGTGGACCTCTATTTCATTGGACGTTCCTCCTCTCCCACCTTCCCCAGGTTCTCTGGTCCGCTTGGGTCCCGTCCCCTCTACCATGGGCGACTATGAGCCTAAATCAAGCACCCCTACAACTATCCTGATCAATGTTTCTCCAAAGTGTTTCCACCACCAGCAATCGGTTCTTAGCCTGTAGTGACGGATGAAGCTGCTTGTGGATCTTCCGGAGTCTCGTAGAAGTTGACAAGCCCATCATGCGACGTAAATCGTTTGCATAGGATAGGCCAGACGATGTAACGTTGGCCTGTCAGCTAATCTTCTGCCGGGGATTATATTTCGAGCAATATCAGATAGAAAGGTTTCTCTTGGCGTATGCGGGGGAATTCGGTGAAAAGTTTTCGAAGACCGAGGGTGGAACCTTTCTCCGGCTTCTTAGAAGTTAGAATCCGTGCAAACGATTTAAGTAAGTTTCATGCCCCTGCCATGCACCCATCGTGGGCCAAGATACCCTTCTCCAAGATCTGAAAACGCCATGGCAAGAGGTCCATTGGTTCCAAGTGAAGGGCCTAAACGCCACCCGCACTCGGAGAGCTTGTCATCGAAGCTAGTATTTCAAAACGCGGGGCGCTCGGAGTAACTAATGCATCAACAAGGGCTCTTCGGCACATAATCCAGCGCTGTATAAGAGAGGACGGCAGTCAAAACCACCGTGCGTTCCACCGCGGGAAAAACAGTCACGAGGGATTCCTTATGGCAATCTGAAACGTTTATGACTGTGTCTAAAATTTGGTCAAAAGGTGGCTGAGGTTCACAGATCCTACATGGTGGACGTAGTGGACGCTGTGGACGTAATGAGGGGTCGAGATAAATATTTTGAGCACCGCGTTTGTTAAAAACAAGACCATGTAAATGTTCCACATGGCGTGAAACATTGTAAGAAGCAATGTTGTAAGTTGAATTCACACTTCTTCTAGCGAAACACGGCTTCCTTCTTTCAAATTAAGTGTTTCTCCGTTCTATTTCTCAATGTGGAACATTTCCTCAGCCTTATTCTTGACCGCTACGGTAAATACTGCGTTTTGAAAAATATTCGAACAATTCCTTACAGGCTGGGCCAGATGCCAGACTAGTTCAGGATAAAAGAAAGGCGAAACAGATCCCAAAGCCAGAATCATCAACACGGCACGGAAAAACAAACGGCACTGGAACAGATCAAGTGACTGTATAGCCCCCTCAAACAGCCGATCGTACAAGCATACGGAATGCTCGCGCCGTACAGACTGCCAAATCTTGACTCTCAAAGTCACTTCTCTGTAACTATTTTCGCCTCGAAGTGGTGGGATTTTTGGGCCTTTAAATGTGCCATGGGAGGTGGGACGTTCTTAATGCACGGAAACTGATTGATTCATGAAAGTTTTTGTGGTCTTCCAGATGGTTCTGCATCTTCTTATACTTATGAACATCCTGCAATATATGGAATTGTTCAGTCTCGAAAGTTCGCCGTTTGCTAAAAGTCCAGTCTGTCATGTCGGCTGGCTCCGTTTCACATCTTGACTTGTGCTTTCAAGCCTTTTGGCGTTGCAATTCTAGCTGACATACATCGCAGGTAATCTTATTCTCGGTGCACCTTTTTTGGTGTCGAATTAGCTGACCACGCGTCTTCGTAGAGAATTCCCCTTACAGTACTGTCATTTTGGTCCCGCATATCGCTTTTCTCTGCGAGGACCTGAAGAAGACCGCTCTGGCAGACCACTAGATGAAGCAAGATAGTAGCCCGAAGATCTGTCATCACGGGATACATCAGGTTGACTGGTGGTCGGGGTAGGAGAGTAAGCAGACCGAGCCGGAGATCTGTCGTTTGATGGCGTGGTCGGTACGCTGGGATGCGGAGCGGCAGATGTTCGCTAAGCCAGTTGGAGTTCATCAAAGCCAAGGTCTTTGCCGATACTGAAGACGATACGGTTAATAAGTCAACGGCCTCAACCTAAGCCGCTTCCCCGGGTTGATTGCGTTGCGGTGGCAAGTGAAGAGTTTCAAGCCGGCCACGCATTCAGCTGTCCCATCAGCATATTAGAAACTATACAAACCAAAAGACTGCTAGGCAAAGAACAACCAAGCAATACACTTACGGCTTCTTCATTTCGTCAATGATAAGAATTTCAGACTAAAAGGTATCTATTTCACTTCATGGCCACTTGTCAAGGAGCGTCAAGCGGTTGAAATGGGGGTTGAGATAATTGGCAGCTGTAGTCTCGAAATATACGCGCACCATAACTTCCATAGTCTTAAGCTCGTTTAACGACATGCTATTCCTTCGAGAAGATGTCCAGCTCGTCGTTAGAGACCTGAGGGATAGGATGAGCGACGCGGTCAAAGAATTCGCCGAGAGTGACGCGTAGGTGGCTTTCCCCCTCAATGATCCAAAACATGACCAAAGTTCTATCGATGGCTTTGATACTATGGGCGAATCCTGCGAAGTGCACAGGATTTGAGGAGAGGCCATCATGTCCTTTGATGATCAGTGCCGCGGCGGGGTCTTTTAACGCTCTCGCCAACAGCGAAACATTTGTCTTTGGAGCAAGTTCTCGGACAGGGGCGCGAGAAGATCCATAAAGGTGGAGTTTCACCGTCGAATCGATGATAGGATGGTTAATTAACCTCAAGAATTGCCGTTCCAGTTCGTCGAGGCGTTCACCATCGATCCTTACAGCTCCTGTACTAGACCTCCTGGCAACGAAACACATGTTCTCAAAACACATGCTCTCAACAATCTCCTATTGTGAGTCGAAAGTAAATCAGAAGGATTGAAAATCGAAGCGGAAAATTGAAGAATAAGAGCATGTAAGATGAACCGAAAGACACTGATTCTGGGCTAATCGGAAAGCGGAACAGTTGAAGTGGGCGGATTTTTTTGCTTATGGTGGGATTTGGTGATGGAGTCAAAACGGTGACGGGAGACGAGAGGCTGCTGTTGGACTCATGGTTTTCATGCGCTGAGGATTTTAGCGCGATAATCAACTGCTGCTCTTGAGCAACTACTCCGTTTGCAAGTTTACTTCCATACTCACCTCCACATTTTCCACGCGATGGCTTCTGATACCGAAAACCCCGAAGGCCAGACTCGGACAGCTATTCCGCCACCTCAGCCTCTCAAGCACAAGCAGTATAAACTCGAGCAAGGCGATAATGGCGTTATCCGGCGACGATAAAGTACAAGGGTCGAAATCAACCACCAGGAGGCAGATGGCTGAGCGAAGATATCAGCGAAGATCACCTGCAAGCTACCAACTATCTCCCTCCTCTCCCTCCTCTCCCTTCATCTGCACTTTGTGTAAATGGCTCGCTCGAGTGGGAGAGCTGCCCTCGATGAAGCTGGCGAAGCTGGCAAAGCTGGTGAGGCTGATAAAGATGGTGAAGCAAGTGTACGAGTTGAAAATGCTAATATACAAAGTGTATAATGAGAATAATACAATGATGAATGGGCCCGGATATGAAACCGACCGGCATTGGGCTTTGAGATCTAGAGAAAGCCCTCTGGTAGGTTGCGTTGTATCATTTTCTGAAGACTCCGGTAAAGACTCCGGTTCAGCAGCCGATCGGCCAATCGACACTTTCCCTTTCTTTTTACCCCAGCTCCCTTCTCCTCCTTCTCCAATACCAAGCTGCTTTCCTCATTCCTCAATCCATAACTGATCGCGGAATAGAGCCCCGATATAAAACGCCAAGACTGAAAGCAACCCCTACACGCAACAACCGCCCAACAAAACCGCGAATTCCAACTGGATCTGAGGTGGAGGAGCTCGCCCCATGTGGCTGTCTGGCAACTGTAAGTGGCATTTCTGAGAGCAGAAGCCATGGGAACGAGAAGGAATTACTAACTCGGTGTTTTGGTACAGGATGCCCTCACCGAGCAATACCTAGCCAATAACAATCTCTTGCTTCCTCACGATGCCGACGACACCAAACCTCCAAAAACAACTTAGACTCAAAGCGCTCGAGGAACGTTGTCATGGGAATGCTTCGACGGGTTTTCGGAAAACTCAGGGTTGATTTTTTGGTACCACAGAATAGCAGGGCCTTGGGTGTGCTAGTGAGTGCTGGTGATGGGTGAATTAGGCAGTGCAATTGTGTTCAAGGATAACAATGAAAGTAAGGTGACAAGAAATTTCCTGATTTGCGGAGCGGGATAGGAGAGTTGCATGTATAGCCCAGATGGCGAAGGCGGCGAAGCATGAAAGAGGGGTGGATTGGTTTGGGTCGATGGTGAGTGGCGGGGATGATGAGTGTCCCATTTGAAACGAGAGAATCAGTTGAAGCTTTCGTTTGGTCGAATGGGACGCGGTGATCGGGAATCTGAGTGATCAAGTCCGGTTTAGGAGCGTACTGTTGCTAGGTACGTCGTCGCACGCTTTGGGCACACTACATCGGTACGCTGCCCGGAAGTCAGCTTGGATTGGAAGAGGGCAAAACGCTGTTCAACATACCGAAATGCCTTTTCTGGGTCTTCGAGATCTGGAAGTGTGAGCCTGTTTGATATACATGGCTGTGTTATCTATACGGGGTTCATCGGGTTCAATGGATATCTCAACTTTAGAGGTTGTAGCCCGTTCAAACACTGAACCAACGTTAATCTTGCGTATGTGATGTATATTGCAATATATAACAGTTAATTCTATGGACGTTCTCGAAAACTCCGCTCGAAAATATACCCAGAAATCTGCCATGCTGCATAAACAAATCATCAAGTCGGATACATCCAAAAGGGAATTCGTTCTAGGCCTGGTGCCTTTTCTACTAGTGTTATTGCGCCCAAACATTTTCCTCTGGTAAGTCCCCGCAACCATCATTAATTGGAATATTGTTGGATGAAAAGTTGTTCATCCAGAAGGTATCATTGTCCGAATCAGCCGAAAGTAGCTGAAAGTTGGCATTGTCGTCGAAAGTGGACATGTTGTTGCCAATCTTGCCATCGCCGGGGTAGCTTGTGGCTGGAAGTCCATGACTGGTGGGGTAGCCATTGTTCGTCATTCCCGCTTTCAAGAACGCGTCGATGTCGAGATTGTCGAGATTGTTGCCGGCTAGCATCTGGGTCTGAGGCAACCCGACATAGGAGGATGCTGTACTGAGTCTGTACCCATCGATATCGCCACCAAAATCCGAGTTGTCAAAATCAGATCCATACTTGGCTTTATTGATCATAGCTGGTCCGCTTGCACTAGCATCACCCATGGAACCGAATTCCTCCACCTCCGAAATTTCACCCGACGTCGAAGTGGTAGTGAGAGCGGGTTGGTCAATACTGCCGAAGTCGAAGCCAGTGAAGGATGGAGCCTGGCTGTACGAAGAGGTCGCGAAGTTATCGTTGTTGAAGTCAAGACCATCATAGTGGGACCAATCAATCGAAGCTGCGCTTAATCCGGCCGAGAAGAGGGGTTGATCCTGGTCTGTGATACTAGAAAATCCTTCGAGACCTTGATTGTAATCGCTAGGGAGGCTTGAAAGATCTAAAGGCGGAAGATTGGCATTCCACTGGTCTGGATTGACCATCCCGCTCAAGATGGGTGAACCATGCTCGGATTTCACCATGCGCTGCTCCTGCTGCGCGCTGACCATGGAGTCTTTGATGTGAGATTCGCTATGCAAAGCATCGATAGTGTTCGTGTGGGGTAGGTTGTCCACAGACCGGTTAGCGAGCCCTGATGGCGAAGGGCCATGAATTGTGTGGGCCCTAGGAACCACATAAGGCAGACCGCATTTATGAGCCATTGTGTTGTTCTTGTGTACCGGTTTGTGGTGGCCATTGACAAAGGACGTCAAACCATTGTCTGATTGAGCGGTAAGAGCGCGAGGCCGGCGTTTATCGAGTACGGGAGCAGGTTGGCTGGGCTCGTCGGAATCGGATTCTGGAACAGGATCGAGGTGCTCTTTCTTCAAAGCACAGGAGCAACGGCCGCCGTGGCTGCAACAGCAGTTGTCTGCTAGATGATCATCAGAAACTGCTGCTGTTATACCTCGGATATCCGACCAAAGCTCACCCTGAGAATCGCTATCATGGCCACATGCTCCCTTCGTATGTCCCTTCTCGCCACCGCAATCGCATCGGACGTGGGCAGAGCGTGACTTTCGCAGAGTTCGACAATGCGTGCATTGCGAGACTGGACGACCCTAGGAAGAGAGAAATTAGCTAACTTGTTCTTTAACCTGAAATCTCTGGGCAAACCTTTTTGTTGATGTGCTGCAATGGTCTGTCGGCGTGCTGGCAGTTGCTAACGCGATGACCCCTCACACACGCCTCACAGGCGTACTTTTCGCCTTTGATCAACATCTTGAGCTTTGGAATCTGAGGTCTGCAGCTGAGAAGGTTGGGAAGAAAGTGGCGCCGCGGACGATCGTAAACGACCGTTCCAACGGTCTACCACAAGAAGATATGTAGCACCGTCAAGATGTAGGATTGCTGATTGTGGGCAGCCACAGTGGACTGCAGAGTCGATAAATCGAGTCGCAAAGGAGATAGAAACAAAGAGGAACTAATGCGAGGGTATAATGTAGAATGAGGCCTCCGTCCGGTATATGCCAACTCCAGTTGAATCGCAAACTTTCTAACGCAACGCCTCACAAATGCGGGATTGAGGGGAGAGGAGAGATATACACTGGCAAAGCCTTAGACCGTAACGGCGCCGGCTGCTACAGCTGGACACCTGGCCAATAGGACTACCAAAATGGAAGGGGTTTCCCTTTGTTTCGCACGACGAGAGGTGAATAGGTAGATGTGGGAGACGAGTGGGCGCTGGCTTTGATTTAAGTGCAGTAGCAACTGTTTACGGCGGCCGGCAAGGGCACACAGTGAAAAACGTGGGAACAGAAGGAGGGCGAGGGCGAGGGAGAGGGAGGACTTAGGCGAGGCGAGGATTGCCTGGCGATCTGTCTGTGCTTGTGCTCTAACGAACGCTCTCTCCGACCAGCTTCTATATACGACCAAGCCTCTGCAGCTGGCGGTGAGTCTGTACCTACGGAGTACCTAGGTAGAGAATGCAAGATCGAGCAGATGAGTCTTAGGGTTTGAAGGTAAAGTCTACTGGTATACAATGAGAAAGAGAGATGCATTTCCATTATTACAGTACTCGTCTCCATCTGGCCTAAACAACAGCCATCTAAGGCCTTACTGTTTGCAAACTGGTCTTTGCAGAAGGATGCAGCAATGACATACAGATCAACCCTAATAGGCCCTGAGATACTATACAGGTATCAGCTTGTTGATTTGTTCACTAGGCACACTATATTACTAAAATATACTTCGAAGTACGCTGTAATCATCCTACTGTCACGAGAGGGAGGCGGGCGGACTAATCAGAAATACTGAAGCGAATCTTCAAGCCACCGTGCAGCAAAAGCTAGCTTCGATGGCGATTTGGAAACGCATGCAATAATACATTTCGGGCGCTTTTCCAGGCAAAGGCCAGAGACGCCGCTGCAGGAAAATTTACTTGCGCCTTACCGACGACCGTAGACATCCCCCATACCACGATGCATGCTCCGCCACTTCCTCCTCCTCGAGTCCTCGTCCAGCAGCAAGCGGCAGCGAGCGCATCCATTCCAACCCCAAGCTGAACTGTACGATACAGGTAACAGTGGACCTCGCTGCTGCTACAAACACAAATAAGTTCCCATCTCCCGAGACCCACTTGGAGATCGAAACTACGGCACTGAGTTCGTAGCTCGACCACTGTTCGAAAACGGATAACGGATAGCCCAATTAGCTGCACGCCCATGGTCACTCTGATCGAAGTTACGAGGCACTCCAGCGGACCAGCTGCAACACGCTCTCGTACCACTGAACCGTCTGAAGAAAGCTCAGATTTTGCAGGATGCATCTTGCATGGCCGCCGTTTTGAGCCCGTTGCAGCAGGCGCGGTCCGGAATCGCCCACCCAGCTCCCACACCTCGCCGGGAAACTTGTCTCCTCTGCACCTCTTTGATAATTGATATGGTCTTTGGTACGACATGGGAGAGGAAAGATACGGCTCTAGAGGCGTACCCCACGAGTGCGCCTGTGCTCTCCGTAGTTTTGTTTTTGCGTCCGGAGATGCCTCACTTAGAAGTGATTGGCCCAGAGACATCTAACTTTGATATCTTTGTTTTCGGACAGCCCTATTGCAACGGCTGCACTGATCATCTGCTCAGCCTTTCGAGAATTTTACGGGCCAGCTGTCTGTGCCACGAAGAGACAGCAGATTTGATTCCAATTTTCAGGAACCCACCCCAATGGTATGCTGAAGCGGCCAACTTTGGAGTGCAGCAGAAGAACCTCCACGGCATGTACTGTAGGAGACGTGCGTCTTTCTACTAACTTTCTCCACAATATGTAGACGCGTTGTCAGTACCAATAGTATACGGAGTCATGGCCAATTCTGAAATGGCCAATTTGAACTCTAGATATTCGACATTCACACCGGCTACTGCATCAATTGCTGGTCCCGAAGACTCCCCCCCTGGCTATCCGTATATGCAATCCCACGATCTTTACGGCTCTCGTTGACAAGCAGGGCGGCAGCATCAAACTTTTACTCAAACAATCGACTTGCTCAAAGGCTCCCCACGCTTGTGCATCACCAGCTCAGCGTCAATCTCACCGCCAGACCCGTTGTCGGTGCGTCGAAGTAGTCGCGATGCGCGATTTTTGCTACGGGGTGGTCTTACTGTAGGGACGGTCACCTGACTGCAGTATAGGCTTTTGATCTGACTGATCTTGACAAAACTGCCGAAGTTCAACGTCATGTATTTCTAGCGGACGGTCATAAAAATCCCAAAGAAGTCATGGAAACCCCAAGAGGTTTTGAACATATTTCGGTTATGCCCATCTGCACGAGAGGCGAAATTTTCCGACGCCGTTCCCCCCAATCTTAACCCCAGTGATATGGAGTACTAAGATCGGATAGCGGGGCAAGATATAGTTACCCCTGCCGGTTAAAACTCTGGGGGAGGCTGAGATTTGTGTTTCATTAATATCCACTTGGTTTTTTATATCAAAGCTGTTTCTTCTCATTGATTATGTCCGCTTTGTTATATTTGAATTGCTTAACTTTAGCATCCCCAATCTCCCCGTGTTAAATGCTTGGAACCACATTGCGTTTCGTGAGCTCTTTGTAGAAGAAATACACGTATAATCATCTTCTCTAACGAAGAGTTTCTATGCAAAATTCTCCGTTGTGCATGTCTCATCAATAGCGAGAAATCACTAGCCCGCTAAATGAAAGCAGGGTCAGCCGTTTATTTCCTCTGCGGAGATGTGGCATTCATCGCAAGGCTTCTTTAATGGCTTCCAGAAATCCTGACCACTTGAATTCTGGCGCTTGCGGATCAAAAGGTGATAGATGTGATGTGTATGTATGCGATTCATAGTGTCTGCATTGTGACAACTGCCTAGCTAATAGTTATCCTCCCTGACTGTCCATGATACTGCCATTTTATCTGCCGTCCTTTCATGAAACACGACCGAACGTATGACCCATCCGTCCATGCCCATCCCATCCCATATCATACCACCCCTCGCTCCTCTTGACGTTCTCATAATCGTCTAGTTGACCTTCTTGCCCGTAGTCACGGCACGGCCCTGGCGCTGTTGATAGACCGTGTATCCAACGAAACCAGCAGCGAGAACACCAATAACCACGATGTTGCCTAGAACCCACATCAGCCTTGAAACTACTGAGATAATGCAGGGGGTACTTACTCAAGAGGAACTTCACCAGGCCTTCAAATGTGTGTGCAAGGCCTGAGATAGTGGTACCGACAGCAGAGAGCGCGGTTTGGAAGACTCCGATGATAGCGCTGAAGGTAGATTGAAAGACTGCGGCGATGGATCCGAGGACTGCGGTGAAGGCGTGGAAGATCGACGCAACGAAGTTTCCGAGAGACTCGACGAGGGAAGGCATTTTGTTTCTTTGGTGCTGAATGAGGTTAGCACGGACGGCAGGCAGAGGTTAGAATATCACCTACCTATTTATGCGACTTTTTGATGTTTGGTTATGCAAAGCTCGAAGTTGAAGTGGTAAGTTGTAAGTTGAAAAGCTGTAAGTGTATGATTTGAAGTTGAAGTTTTGGATTCAAAATCGAAAGAAGGGAGGGGTGTGGCGTCAGCTCTATTTGTACTGCTTCAGCGCCTTCCTTTCTTTGCTGCCAAGCGTTCTGTTTGCGGTGACGTTCAGCCACAGACGATCGACTGCGTTGCCTGCTCCTTTGTGCAAACCTGCCTTGGATTCTTGAATTCTGCAATACGTCATAGCATGCCAACTTTTTTGTGGTGGTTTCCCGCTCACCTGTTGGTCGCGTGAAGGCCTTACTAAGCCGACATCTACATTATATATTTCTGAAATACCACTTACATAAAGTGATATTGAGAGATCAGAGGAAGTGCTTGCATCTGTCAAAGCATTTAGTCGGTACGTCAGTGGAGACAAGGTGGCCCGTGCGGAATGCCAAGGTCTTGGCAGATGATTAGTCCGATCCACCAAGATGGGTTTGCGAATCGCTTCATTTCTGTCATTTGAAATAACTCAAGCACAATTGAAAGCTCTACTCTCCTGTCTTCTTTCTGTCGGACTATTAGGCTGTATTAAGCCTAGACGTCCATATTGCTGACCAAGGGTCGGTCCGTGACCAATTTTTAAGGATCCCTGAAGACAGCTCTGCTTTCCATCAGCGGTATTCCGCATATCCTACCAGGCACCCTTTCTCTTTATTTGCCTTCTCAATCTCTGCTGGAATGTATTCTGGCGTTCGGTTCGAATTACTCACGCGCTGTGAAATATCCAACTCAACCCTCATAGGGTTGTTTGGGGCAACCCTCTCGGCGGGAAAACAGTTGACTGCAAGTTGAATCTAATTCTCTGCTTTGCAGAGTGCTGTATCTGAGACCCACTGTTCATACGCCAAGGTGACATGCCTTCACAAAGACCAGACTCAAAGGTGCCCAAAAGCTGGGCCCCTGAGCTCCCATATTTGACAGCACCTGCATATTCACGAACACTTACTACCGCCCATCTCGCAGCTCTCAGAAACCCAACGAAAGATTCTGCACCAATTCCCACCAACACACCAAAGGGGGCATGCTCACTCGTCAAAATAACACCGATAATTTCACCATCCCATCCGGCAGCTGGTCAACGCGGCCTCTTCGCAAATTGTGACCTCAAGCAAGGCACTTTCATTCTACAATACATAGGAGAACTACACGCTACTCCTTCAACCGACTCGGCGGTAAAAGATGATGCGCACGCCGACTCAAATTACGACCTGAGTCTGGACCGGGAAAATAGCATAGGGATTGATGCGGATAAGATGGGGAATGAGGCACGATTCATCAATGATTATCGAGGGATCGCGGACCGGCCGAATGCAGAGTTCAGGGAGAT